>CAUYSK010061455.1:0-68935 GCA_963575035.1 Avahi laniger | reverse complement strand
AAAATGTCTAACTACCCAAAGTGATCTACAGATTCAGTGCAATCCCTATTAAAATACCATCATTTTTCACAGATATGGAAAAAATAATTTTATGCTTCATATGGAACCAGAGAAGACCCTGGATAGCAAAACCCATCCTAGACAAAAAGAACATCAATTTACCAGACTTCAAACTATACTACAAGGCCATAGTAACTAAAAGTACATGGTACTGGCACAGGAACAGGGACACAGACCAATGGAACAGAACTGAGAATCCAGATATAAAACCATCCTCATATAACCATCTAATCTTTGACAAAGCAGACAAAAACAAAAACTGGGGAAAAGAATCCTTAGTCAATAAATGGTGCTGGGAAAACTGGATAACCACATGTAGAAGACTGAAACAGGGTCCACACCTTTCACCTCTCACAAAAATCAACTCATGGTGTATAACAGACTTAAACCTAAGGCATGAAACTGTAAGAATTCTAGAAGAAAACATTGGAAATACTCTTCTAGACATTGGCCTAGGCAAAGATTTTATGAAGAAGACCCCAAAGGCAATCACGGCAACAACAAAAATAAATAAATGGGACCTGATCAAATTAAAAAGCTTCTGCACAGCCAAGGAAACTATCATGAGAGCAAACAGACAACCTACAGAATGGTAGAAAATATTCACATCCTACACGTCTGATAAAGGCCTAATAACTAGAATCTATTTAGAACTCAGGAAAATCAGCAAGAAAAAAATCAAACAATCCTATCAAAAAGTGGGCAAAGGACATGAACAGAAACTTTTCAAAAGAAGACAGAATAATGGCCAAAAAACATGAAAAAATGCTCAGCATCTCTAATCATCAGGAAAATGCAAATCAAAACCACAATGAGATATCACTTATCTCCAGTGACACTGGCCTTCATCAAAAAGTCCCAAAACAATAAAAGTTGACATGGATGCGGAGAGATAGGAACACTCATACACTGCTGGTGGGACTGAAAACTAGTGCAACCTCTGTGAAAAGCAATATGGAGATACCTCAAAGAGATACAAGTAGATCTACCATTTGATCCAAAAATCCCATTACTGGGTATCTACCGAAAAAAACAAAAGATATTCTATAAAAAGGACATCTGCACTCGAATGTTTATAGCAGCACAATTCACAATTGCAAAGTTGTGGAAACAACCCAAGTGCCCATCAATACATGAGTGGATTAATAAAATGTGATATATGTATACCATGGAGTTCTATTCAGCCACAAAAAACAATGGTGATATAGCACCTCTTGTATTATTTTGGATAGAGCTGGAATCCATTCTACTAAGTGAAGTATCCCAAGAATGGAAAAATAAGCACCACATGTACTCACCATCAAATTGGTTTTAACTGATCAACACCTAAGTGCACACACATATAGGAATAACATTCATCGCATGTCAGGCAGATGGGAGGGGGGAGGAGGAGATGGGTATGTACATACATAATGAGTGCAATGCACACCATCTGGGGGATGGACACGCTTGATGCCCCCTGGGGTGGCAGGCAAGGGCAATATATGTAACCTAAACATTTGTACCCCCATAATATGCTGAAATAAAAAAAAGACAAGGTTCCTATTTTATTTATTTATTTATTTATTTTCAGCATATTACTAGGTTCCTATATTCTTAATTGCTTGACATATTAAAAAAATTCTTTCACACTGGGAAATCAATGTATCTAAAAGTCAATTGCTTGGGACAGTATTAAGAAGTATTGGAAAAATCAAGACCATGTATCAACCCTAACTTTATAGTCTGTTTTGCTCTTCGTCCTATGTTCCTTTTTATTCAAGAAAACTCAAGAATAAAGAAATTAACATCATCACTCTTTGTTAAGATCTAGAATGAGAAACAATGTTCCTTTTGATATGCACAAATACCTGTAGAAGTATTTGTAAAGTACACTTATGAAATTCTGTCCTCCAGAAGCCAGGGAGTTGCTCAGAAAGTATAACATAAAAATATATAATGTGTATATGGTAAATTAGCTACCAATATAAGTTAATTACACTTGGTCCTTTTGTTTACAGTATGTCTGTTGCCTCATTTAAGACAAATATAAGAGCTTGTCTTTTTTTGCAGATCTCTATTTGTGTTTGAGAAGTTTATTCATATAAGTAGCACTCATAATAAATTTGTTCCCAAAGATATAAAACGTATTCAGTTAGTGTTTTCTCTTTCTACAGAAAAAGAAAATGAGTGATACCCAACAGTATATGCCAGTTGCTAAAAATAACAGGATGGAAAATAAAATCACTAGGAATTCAGAAGAAAGGGGTGTTATTTTAGGTGGTCAAAGGAGAATTTGAGGAATAGCTAGAGCTTGAATTAGATCCGGAAGGATCGATAGGATTGACATTGGTAGAAAAGATGGAAACATTTATGCTAATTGAGAAAGAAAGGTAGTAGTGCAAAGATAGAAGCAGAGATCCAAAAGTCATGTTCAGAAGACTAAAACTAGAGCTGTATGTCTGAAATAGGAAGTGTAACAAATAATAAGAGTGTTAGGGCCAGACTGTTGAGGGTCTTGAATGCCAATTTAAGGAATTTGAACTTTTATTTATAGACAATGAAGAGTCATTAGAGGTTTGAAATTTGAAAACTGTCAGGATAGAAATGATATTTTAGGGAAATTAGTTAGATGAGAGGAGTAGATAAGAGGAGAAAATGACTGGAACTGTGTAAGTCCAGCTTTCTTCCTATGCTATTGTTATCAATTGGTGTTCATTTGACCTGTAAGGGGTTATTATTGTTATTTTTAAATAAGTTAATGAATACATGTTTGCAAAATGCCTCAGTTTAAATTTCTAATACAGTGAATTTCAGTAGTTATTTCCCACATATACAAAAGCTCTTTGTTGTACTCAATAAGTTTTAAGAGTGTAAAGTAATCCCAAGACTAAAAAGTTTGAAAACAGATTTTTAAATTAATTCCATTTTTCCTGGTCTCCTAAAGTTGACTATATTTTGTAAATTGGACCCTTGTATTTATGGGGTGAATATCTTTGGTAATCTTATATTCCTCTTTATATGTGGGTTTATAAATAGAAACTCCATAGCACATGCAAACAGAAATGTTCGATGTGTTCCAAAATGTCTGGAGAATTTCTTAATGATATTTTAAACTATCAAATTGCAAATTATAATTAAATTATGTAATTAAATAGTAAACCATGTAAGGCAATGACGTTTGATCAAGTTGTTTACTCATTTAATGTTAGTATGGCTTTAATTAAAGAATAAGGCTAAGATATGTATTTATACTGCTATGATTTTTGCACACTGACACAATTACAAAGATAGCAAAGAATTTTTCTAAGTAAGTGCAGTGTTTCGACATTTTAAAATCCTGTATCTCAGTGTTATATTTTTGACATATACCACATGCTGTTGCTCCAATTATTAAATAATGTGTGTGTTTGCTATTGTAAATTCAAAAGAATTGCCTTTAAAGAACAGTTGACTCTTGATTGTACCTTCTGCCTCTCTGGGACATCTTCAGTCCCTCCCTTCCTTGCCTTTACAGGGGATTACAGGAATCCCCTTTCCAAATTTTTCTCTCAATCAGAGCTGTTTTAAAATCTTTATAGACTCTAGGAACTGTTACTTCCTGATACCACTCTACACAGATCACACATATTAAAATGCATCCATATTACATAATAGGTATAATATTTTATAATTATTTTAAAGTTTTAAATACTTTTTCTTTTGAAATTACTTGACATAAAATAACTCATTGAATTTATCCTTAGCTATAAATAAATTTTCAGCAAATATTTTACATTCTTTGCAATTCTTAGAAAGTGAAAAAATATTAACAAATTGTTTTCAAATGTTATGAAAAATCCTTAAATATAATAAATAATGAAGCTAGTATAATGGTATATTTTATTTGTTAAATATTTGCTAACTTCTATTTTTATTTTATTTTCAAATTTTACTGCCAATATCTTCATTTTAAAGTTTAAATATATTTGTATGCCCTTGAAATTTTTATAGGCTCTTTGGGAGTCTGAGGTGGGAGAATCACTTGAGCCCAAGAGTTCAAATTCAGCCTGGGCAACATAGTGAGAATCTGTCACTACAAAAAAAAAAAATAGAAATTATCCAGGTGTGGTGGCATGCACCTGCAATCCTGGCTATTCTGGAGGCTGAGACAGGAGAATTGTTTGAGCCCAGGAGTTAGAGGCTGGAGTGAGCTATGATTATACCACTTCACTCCAGCCTGGGTGACAGAATGAGACTCTGTCTCTAAAAAAATAAATAAAAATAAATGAATAAAATTATTTAACAACATTTATTGAGTGTTTATTGCCAGACCCCATTCTAGGCACTAGGACTTTTCTGATCTGGAGATTATCTAAAAGTGAACTGTGAATTTTCAAATATACCTCAATTTAAAAAATTAAAGTAAATTTTGGAGTTATTTTTATGCTTCTTATTAACTTATATTTAACCCAATGTCCTTTATACTTTTGGTTGTTAATCAACAGCCTGTTAAGGTTATAAATTTAACAGCATGTGATAATGCATGAACCTATTTATATAATAGTGAAAGTTATCAAAACTTTATTAAATAACGAAAACATGAGTTAAGTCATGAGCAAATTTATTTCATCTCTCTAAGTGCTAGATTTCCATATTTGACATGTCTGTGGAGGCACTCAAACAATTCTTTTCTAAGGTGAAAAAATATAAAATTGATTTTTTCAAAATATGGAAATTGAAAAAAAGTTCCATTATGTCTTTAGTCAAATTAATTCCCCAAGTACCATGGAAACCTCTGGGTGGTCCACATATAATTGCTTAAGAAATGGTGAGTTTTGATTCAGTCACCCCATTTCTGTTTATAAATTGTCAGGGAATAAATCATAAATAAATGATACATGAGTACATTAAAAATTATGGCACCCAACAAATTAGCTATTCCTTTCACTTATTAGTCATTGGCAAATTTGGGAGATGTCTTCATCTATAATGACAGGTAGCTCTTTTCCCATTTAGTATTTAACATTGCATTTATGCTTTTTTATACCCATTTGAAATTATATGTTTTAATCCTGACCCTTTTCTTATGAGACATACTGAGCTTGCTGTTCTTTTCTTGTCGTATCCTTGGTCTTTAAGTCTTCAAGCTTATGATGGCATAATGTCATTTATTATGACATTCTTTCGTTCAATCATATGCAGGCACTTTTCTCCCCAACTTTCTGAGCAAAGACTATTGATTGTTCCCCAATTTCCATTCTCCTCTTCTTCCTTCTTCCATAACAATAGAATGTTTAGCTGATTGCACAAAATAAACATTACATTTTTCAGTCTTCTTCGTGGCTTAGTGTGGCCATGTGACCAAGTTCTAGCTGATATGATTTAAGTGAAGTGTCCTATGGCAACTTGCAGAAATATTCCAAAGAAGTAGCCAGCAGGAGCCTTTTGTACCTACTTTTTCTTCCCTTATTCCATCCTCCTCCTTGAATTTGAATTCTACCTTGGATTATGAGGACAGGGTGATTGTGGAACAATGAGCTAACTAAACGTAGAAACTCCCAGATGTTTTTGTGGTTCAGAGTTGTCACTCCTCCAGATGTTTATTTTATGGAGAAATAAACTATTTTGTTTAAGCCAAATGGAATCTTAATTAATACACCTCAATTTCATTCTCCTGGCAGATGCATTCTTCATAAAATGTACATAAAAATCCAGGAGCCCATTTTTTCAGTTATTTTAAGGCACCGGCCAAAAAGACAAGTCCTATTTTTCAACGCTATTGTTAGTAGTCATGTGTTTACTTTCATAGTAAAGTCATCAGATTAAACTAGAAGTCTCATGACTTTACAAGTTGACTTGGAACATATTTGTTGTGTTTTTCCTTGTGTCCGAGATGGTCACCAATCGTGTGTAATATAAATATAAGTTGTTTTTCTTGACTAGATGTGAAAGTGAAAAGGCTTGAGATACTCTTTCCTATGCTACAGCTTGTTAGAGAGCTGTAATGTCATGAGGTTAAACTGAAAGAAGAAATGAAAACAACACCTGTGCTTTCATGTCTTTCATTTTCTTATTTAGAACTTCAGTGTCACTAGGGATCCCAAGTTTCTTCTGCTGCTGTCATTCATTCCTACATGTGTCAGCATTTAGTTAGCTTGATAAATCTTCACTAGCTGTTTTTTACATCTTGCTACACGTCAGGAAGACCACAGCCTTCCTAGTAAGCTGTGCCAAGCCTGTGTTCAATTCTTAGCCAGAGAATTACCTAATTTCAGTTAGCTTTTCTGATTGCTTTTTATTGTTAAATAAAGCATGAGAGGCTGTTGCCATTCTTTCAAAAAGGCCAGATTCTTGATTAGCATATCATAATTTTTCATTTGTGAATAAACAAGTTATTAGACACTTAACTATTTTCAGTACTCTACATATCTGTTCTCTTTCTCCTTTGTATCAGTTTTTTCCATTTGCCATATTCTTATTGATGGCTTGGTTTTAGATTTCATTTCTTCTTGCCTTCTTTTCTGAATTAGTTTTTCTACTCTAAAAATACTTATCTTCTCTAACAAGCTGTAGCATAGAAAAGAATATCTCAAGCCTTTTCTTTTTCATATCTAGTCAAGTAAAACAGCTTATATTTATATTACACATAATTGGTGACTGTCTTGGACAAAAGGACAAACATAGCAAATACGTTCTAAGTTGACAGCAGTGGTTCCCTTGGTGTCCTTACATCCTAGAATTTCTCCCAGCAAGCTGTTGAGTTTCTAGAAGCATTTCTTTTAATTATTTCTGGCTAATCTCCTTGTCACTACTTTTCTACTTTGTCAGTCTCCTAGGAAATTATATGTAATACTAGGATATACCACCTTAATGACAAACATAGCTTCTTTCAGCAAATATGATAGAACACAAATACCCCATATATACTTAACAGCAATGATCTAAATTATTTCTATCACATTTACTCATTCCTCTTGCTATGCCCATTTCTTCAACTTCCAGGCCTGATGGATGTTGAGGCTAAGGCAAAAGGAGTTGAAAAAGTCAAAGATCATTTCAAACACAGGTTATTTTGAGAATGAGATGAGAAAAGTTAGGGGGATGCTATTTTTACCGAGGTAGGAGTGATAATGTGTTGGAGTTTTTATGAAGATATTGAGTTGGCAGTTTTATGTATCCTGTTCCTAAATTTGGCATAAGAAAGTCACTTTGTGATCTAAATCCACAACGAAAGTGTAGCTGCACTAGATATGGATTAACATCAATAGGATTGTTTATTAGCAATAAAAAAGAAATTTGCATAGCAGCAAAAACCTCAGAAAATATGACTTTTAAAAATATAGTGATGTTGTTAATGTTTTAATTTTTAAGTATTTAATATTTACTCAATGTTCCCAGTGTCCTTAGTGTTAAAGAATTATCAGTAAGTATCACTTCAAGTATCCTCATATGTGATCTATTCCTGCTTCCCTCTTTAATCTACATTCTACGGTCACATTCTGGAATTTCAACATTTTCCATGCTATGATCACAAGATTGAGATCTTCAAATGATAAAGCAAAATCAAAATGTTCCAGTTTGACTTTGGTTGTATGTAGGGCTTAAATTTTATTAGAAAGAATTATATTAAGAAATATATTAAAGCATAATTACCATTTCTATGTAATGCCTTCCTCTGCTGAAAAGATGGAATCATTGAACTCTTACTGTGAGAGTGAGAATTAGTTTTATGTGGATATATAGTTCCTCAGTTCTCTTTCCTTATTATCATCTCTCACTTTGAGTTTGCTTGTTATTATGACTTCCTAGAGTCATAAAAGACTAGAAGATAATGGCAGTATATTTCAGCTAGTAGCTTCTCAATTGCATTATTGCTATTATCAATCACTTTTAAAGGTATAGCTTAGTTTTGACCAGTATCTTGATAATGAAGAATATTTCATTCACTGATGCCAGTAGTTGTTGCAAATTAAGTCCTTGGCTACTTTTTGTCTGCCTCTTAGTAAAATCAGGATATTTAAGGAGATAATTTATTGAATTCTTAATAATACATAATAATGTAATTCATAAGTCATTGTTTTGGCCTTGACTACAGAAATAAAACTTTTTTTTCTGTTCTGATTTGAAGAAAGAGAATAAATATTGTGTTATGAAATGATTTATTGGTCTAATATTTTAGAATAAAAGTAATGCTTATAAATCATATATAATTTATTAGAATTAATATAAAATCTTTTGATGATTATACTAATTTCAATGCTCCATACCCTTTAAATAGAAATAGAATTAAATTTAATTTTAAGAGTATCTATGGAAAAAGTAGCAGTTTTGTGTGCAAACAATACTAAGTGAAATCAATTATATATTTATCTCTAACAAAGAAATGATTCTCTACAGCAAATGTTTGAAAGCAGAGTAACATAAGTCTCACATCAACCATTGTAGAGAAATTACTTACATGGAAATAAATGACTCAAGTTCCATTTTAAATTTATTTCAATCTTACATTTATTTTTAAGATGGTTTATGAGTCATTTATTTTCTTATAAAAACTTAAGGTATTTCTATCATGAACCAAGTCAAAATTATCTACGATATATTCATTTAAGAATATGTAGGAGTCAGTATTTTGTTTTAATGTGTCAACCTGAAACATAAGCAGGTGACCTTTGGTGATATATGCATGTTATTAAAAATTGGCTCCCTCAAAAGTTACAGTGAAACGGATAGACAAACCCTAAATTATGAGCACTTAGGTTGAAATACATTTATTCCCTCAATTAAGCAGAGTGACTGCCTAACATGGAAGATAAATCTCTTTTGTCAGGCTAGTATTGGGTTAGGACCATTCGGTGGATATGCTGTGTGTTGTCTTTGCTACCTGGAGGGAATGATTCAGTGTTTAAATTGGAAAGGAAGGAAGTTCATTCTCCCCACATTTCTTTATTGACTTTCACTTGAAACACAAAGGAGTTTGTGGAGGTACCCAGCAGACTGGCTACAAAACCTACTTTCTTTTCCCATGAACCCTGGAATCCACTATTGTAAGATAACACAATGATACATATGGCTGATAATACTAATCTTGTCTTTGGATCACTTTACCATAAGAAAGCATGCCCTGTAACTGTTAAATAACAGATCTGAGACAGAAACTTGGAACACACTAAAAGAAATTAGAAAACTAATCAAATCAAAGCCCGCAAGAAAGAAACACAAGTAGATAAATTATTACTGAAATGCAGAAAGTATAATTCCCATCAAATCAGCATGAAACTCAAAATAGTTCCACATGATTGTATAATTGCTGGTATCTAATATAACTGAAATGTTCTGCAACAAGAGAATTGATTCCATATTGTCATCATTATTGGGGAATAAATCAAATATAGTTCTTATCAATCCTATATTTTATAATGATGTCAAAAAACATTTAAATGACTTGTCTGGTTAAGTAAAAAGAATTGTGTCATTAATTAAGGGATTTATTAAGAAAATAAAACAGAAAATCTTTAGAAAGTACGTCAGCATGTGGTACAGTGATAGCAGTATTTTCTTTTGAAAGAATTTAAGTTGCAGCAGCTTGTTTCAGCAGGGTTAGAATTATGCCAGAATTAGAAGCAAACTATTCAGTTGTGCAATATATAGAGTGATATTTATCCAGTAGCATATTACTGAAGAATGTCATGGGAACATCATGGAACTGTATTGTACAGACTTATATTTCTGTACTAATATACCGACCATTTTCCTTACTATTTATGGTCTCTCTGGAACTCTAGGGGCCTAGTTTTCTTCTGTGAGCCAGGGAAAGTATGTTCCCTGAAACAAACAGGAGAAAATACTCTTTGTTTACTCTGTAGTCTCTGGAGGTTCTAAACTTTTATTTGGGAAGAATTATTTCTCTGCTAACGTAGACTATTTGCATTTGCTAAATACAACTATTAATACTTTACTGTGCTCTAAAAGTGATTCCAAAATTATCAGAATAGGTGTGGCTATTCTCATCATACGTGAGAAAATATCAGATTTTTATGTGAAATGGAAATAACTGAAGCAGTCTCTTCCCAACATTTAGAAAATGTCTCTCATTTTCTGACTTTTCCTAAAGTCTAAAATATCTTCAACAGGAAACCAACTTATCAACACATAGGATTAGAGATTAGTTTCGCAATACAAATATACCTGGAAGGGGTAACACATAGACATAAATTTACATTGTGGTATAAGTGATTATATCTTCTCTGAGAGCAGAATTTGATTGGGCTAGAATCAAGAGAGCACAAGGACAACATGAGTGAAACTGAAAGGGGAAAATGGTCACAAAAGGAAGAAATGTTAGAAACTTCCATTAACATTTTACTTACAGATAGCTCTAGGAATCAAAGCATCTTGTTCTAGACTTCATCTAATTCAAAGAGACACCAGCTTGGAAGATAAACTACATATTCATGTCATCCCTTTATTTTAATTATTGATATGCCCTGTGAAATTTTGCTGTCTGATGGATATATAATGTAATCTTTCTTCTTTCCCTCTTTAACTAGTATTTAAATGTTCTGCCACCCACGCAATAAGATAATTCTAAATATTGCTTTCAAATCATGCTGGTCATCAGCATTGAGGAATTAGAGCATGATTTAAAGCCATTTTTCCAGTGACTCTCTTAGGAATTTTTACATAGACATTCTTTGGTAGCAATCTACACAATGAATTCTTATGCAGAGTAGTTAATATTTTTTCACAGAAATGAAAGTGAAAGAAAAAAAGAGGAAGAAATAAAAACATCTGAGTTTACAGAGGAAGATACTTAAAATATTTAAAAGGGGTTAAAGATACCCAAACTCTACCAGAAACTATTGCATTTCCTCTCTTTCCATAATACAAATGTGTATCCAGCTCTTCTGTTTCCATTGCCATCACATTAGTCAAGGCCTTCATTATCTTGTACATCAACTCTTATTATTGTTTCTTAACTAGGCCCCTGCCTCCACCCTCTCTGACTTTGTGTTAATATTCATCCTTTGTGTATTCATAAAACATGTCTTATGAAGGTTACTCTTCTGCTCTAAAACTTTCAATGGTATAATCTATTATAAAGCAAAGCAAAACAAAATCTCTTTTACTTACAATTCAAAGCCCTCCAAAATCTGACTCCAGCCTACATAATTTTCTCCCATTGTTCTTCTATAACTTACATGATCCTTTGGCTTTAAACACATCGATTTACTCATTTTCTTCCTCTCCCATGTAAAATGCCAGGCACTTTCTCTGCACTGCCCGCCAGTTCCCATAATTACGTAGAATTCTCCACTCCAGTATTTCCCAAACATTGCCTCACAAACTGGTTACATAGAATCATGTTATAAACTCTAAAAAAAATATCGAATTGTCAGTTCCCATTCCTGAGAAAATCCAATCCAGAAGGTTGGAGGTGAAATTTGGAAATCAGTATTTTAATAGTTTCTATTCACCTGAGTGATACTTTGCTTTCAAAGCTAAACTGAAATTCCAGTTTCTCTATAATGTTTTATACAGTTTTCTGATCTATTGTCAACTATTTTATAATAAGAACATATTGCTATGCTATTGATTATATCCACCTCTATTGTTATTTACAATTTTTGTCTATTTTTTCATCTAAATTATAAACTATTTGAAAAGACTATATTATGCTTCTGTGAATCCCCAGTACTTGGTACAGGGATTTGTACTTAAGTGCTAAAGTTGACAGAATGATACATAAACCCCACACTAACTAACGTGTCAGATTATAAAATAAGCATGTGAAAGTTATTAATCATTTCAGGAGTAATGAATTAATCTTTAAATGATTAGTTTCCTAATCATACTAAATATCTGAAGAACTAAAGTTAAAAGATTAAGTATTTGCTAAATTTTCTTCTAATTTCCACTACATTTCGGGATCTTATCTAATTAAATAAGCACAAAATTCCATGGTTAATTCAAACAGTTGTTCATCTCAGATTATATTTTATGATGCCAACTCAAAAAGGTTGAGAGAACTTCAAGCATTTGTGGTTTTCCTATCAATTTTAGGTTTCTCTATCTTGATTTTGGCTAAACCTCTCTTGAACCTCTTTGTATTTTTAGCATGCAAAACATATAGGTAACAACATCCATATGTTTTTTCTGTTGGCTGTATACTATAGCACATCTGTTTATCTGTCTTGCTGCTAGCACATTAAGAATTTAAGAAGTGCATACTAGTTCTAATATCTCATGAGTTAACAAGTCTCTGTCCTTATCCATATTGTTATGATTTTATAAACATTGATATAGTCCATCTAAATGTTCACCTTAATAAACATTTATTATTCTAGTTTATAGCCCAAATGTTTTTTAGCCTATGTCATATATGCCTTACATCATTCATTCATTCATTCTAATTGCAGGATGCTTCCATTGTACTGTATAGTCTTTATTAATGCTAAGCAAGGAGAATGACATCTGTATTCCAGATGTAGATATACCACATTGTTTACACAGAGGTATTATAATATGTTCTGTTTTGTGTCATACATTGTTCCTGACAACGTCCATTACTTTATTGGTCTTTTGGGACAACTTCATTTTAATATATTAATAATATCTTTAGGGAAACACCTAAAGTGATTTCTTGGTGCCTTTTTTATGAGGAAATTATTGTGTTCTTTATCTTAAAAATATAATTTAAATTTTATTACAAAATGTATTACATTAAAACTCATCTGCCAGTTTTCTGCCTACCTATATATCAGTGTTCTATCTTACAATCATTAGCCTAGTTCACCAATTTAAAGATATAAGTGTAATCTGCAAATACGGAATTTTCACTATACATTCTCATTTTTAGATCATTTCTGAAAATAGTCACTAAGTTGGATCATTTTACTAATCCCTGAGTAATCACAACATTACACATTTTCATTTAAAATATTCAAACTAATTCCTTATTAATTATTTTTTTAAAAAATCAGTGCTTCTCAGTATGATAGACTGGGAGTAGGGGTTGGGGTAGATATTGTTGGACAAAAAATATCCTTCTGAAAAAAGGTATCACAATCACTGAGACTTTTTCAAACTACACATACTCTGGAGATTCTGATTACCCATCCGTCCCAATCCCTAATCCTAGGGAAGACATGCCCTGCTAACCTATCCCTCATGGGGCTGATCATGGTGGTTAGCCAATGACACTAATAGAATTTTTCTCTATACAACAGGTATTTGGGGGTATCCATCAGGATGGGAAATATTTGAGTCAGGGAGAAACAGACTAGATGGAAATAGACTAAGAAAAATGGCAGAGGTGGGGTGAAGGGCAGTGTGTTCAGGGGAAGGCTGACCCCACTAGAAAAACATCATCCCTCCTTTTTGGTCCATGTGGGTGCCAGCTATCAACACTAGACTTTGACATAGTGGAATTTGGCTTAAGCAGTATTCCTTTAAAAAAAGATAACTAAAACCAAACAAATTATGAAAAAACAAAACAAAAATAAGATATATAAACAAACAAACAAAAAACTTCTTTAGTATTTGCCTCAACACAAAGACCACACAGCTCTGGCCTCCAATATATCACTGCTCAAGGCAGAAAATCATATTGCTAAAACAGAGAAGCTGCAGTTTTTACAAGTGCCAGAAGGGTTTCAAATTGTTTAATCATTATATACATAACTGGCATCAAGAGTCTTATTTTTTTCAGACTATAATGAATATAATGTGTGTGGGTTAAAATATTTGTTTTATGGCTTGGCTGTTTCTAGAACATTTTTGGGATTCACTAATACTCCCACCTCAAATATTTGGTAATGATTGCCTGGACTGTGAAAAAATGTCAAAATATAAGTAGTAAAAACAAAGGAATCCTGGTACTACAGATTTAAAATTTGAGCTAATTTGAGCACATGCATTCCGCACTTTACAGTAGAGTCATAGATCATACATGGACACCTAATACACACTTAAAACACTTAAGGAAATTATATTTCATTCCACTAAAATCAAACTTCACCCTCTGTAATCATGACTATATGTTTGTCACAGCATATTGGTATCTGTGTGGATCAGTGATTATGTATTAGATAATTAAGTGTGCAGTTTGTCTACCTATAGGGGCACTGAGTTTTTTGGATTTTTTTAAGGCTTCAGAAGTAACTTACACAGGAACCAGGGAAATATCACTTTTCTTCCTCTCTTCGTAGTCCAGGGCTTGTTTCTTCCATGATACCTGATGCTCTGGCTTGTCTTTCCTTACAGGGGTTGCCACAGCACTAACAAAAAACATGAAGTCTGTTCTTGGTAGAGACAAAGTAGGCAGTAGTGAGATATATCAAGGGAGGAGTGTGATAGCTGTAGAAATTTCATCTACAGGCAGTGGATGGGCTGGTAAATATTTAACAACAGACTCTCCAGAAGAAAAGAAAAGGCTCTAATTTGTAGCATTTGCCAATTTCCATGGTATAAATACTGCCACTGTGGCCAGTTTTATGCCCATATCAAGCTACCAATGGTGTTGGGAAGAGATTACACACTTTTGGCTCCAGCACACTACCACCTACAGGTCGCAAGCACAGTTCACACCATGAACCATGAACCATGAACCACACCTGGCCTTGGTCCCTGAAAATGTATAAGATCATTTTTAAAAGCATAAAATAATAGTGTACAGCACTATATAAATATTAGTTATAATTGTCCCCCAAACTCTATGAATTTACATAAGAGCAAAATTTGCAAAATCATGTAAGAGATACAAAAGAAAACAAGAGGACTTTAAAATATATTAAGATAAAGATAGAAGAAACTTTGCTAAGAATTTGGGTAGTAAAAAAATATATAGAAGAAACTGTAGCCCCTGTTTCAGGTGGGAAAGGAAAAGCACTTAATACAATGCTGAAATGTAGGTTCATTTTTTAAAACACTTTTCACTCTTCTATCTCAAAAGAAAAGAGCACTACAAGAATGTGTAGCACATGGACTAGGAGGTTCAAAAAAAAACACTGAATGGATTTACTAATTACAGGCGTTCTGATTCTAAAAGAGCATTTGAGTTTGCTGCAGGCATCAAGTGGTGTGCTGTTCCTCCAGAGAGCACCCGATGCAGAGAACCTATTGGGAGCCTATTCTTCCATGTTTGAAAGTGGCCAAACATGCACAAATCTATCCACCTGTGTCCAGAACAGCTTACATCTGCATAACAACTGCAGTGTGGTAGGAGAAACAGATACATAAACACACACTCTCTCTCCTGGACAAAGATTCAGAGCACTTTGAAGCTTTCCAGAAATCATAAGATGTTCAATAATGTCTATATTTATAGCACCAAAGAAGGAAGCGATATTGCTTAAGTATTAACCATATGATAGTAGTTTTGTTTCTTTACAATAGAAATTAAGGACAATCAAAAGAATTACCTTACTGATCTGGATAGCAGGTCAACAGTTTTGCAGTCAATGGTTACTTTTATCAATTAGGCTAATAAAAAATAAGTCATTTATAATTAAAGAGTAGATTTTGGGCAGTCTAGGAAAAAAAAATAGACAAAATACAAAAATATTTTTTCCCAGTGCCAGGAAAAAATACTTTGAATTTATCTGTAAGACTTACTTTTTTGTATATAAATTAGATTTTTAGAATAAATTTCTAAAAGACAAAATTTTAGGAACTTGAAAAGTATCCATAACTGTAACTAATCCCATTGTTTTTATGAAACATTATCATAAAGTTGATTTTGAGTTTTCTGATATATTACATTTTTATTTGTATTAAAGTCATAAAATATGGGAACATAAAGTTCACTCTGATTTCTATAAAGACAAGAGCTTGGCAATGGTAAAAAGCAATTTTTAGTCATTCTGTTCTTAAAGAGTTTCTTCTAGTGAGTATTATCTTAAAACACATGAAGTGTGTTGAATCTTAAATTGGTAAAGAGGGAACAGGAAAATCTTGGATGAGAAATATCCAAATAAAACTGAAACCTTTAAATGATAATTAATTAGAAACACAAGTTAACTATGCTGGAAGTGCATGTTTATGAGTTTAAATGACCTTTAAAGATGATTCAAAGCCAAGTAATAGCTTATTTGTAGATTATGACTATTTAAATGTACCATTTTATGGGGCCTTTTTTTCCCATAGAATCAATAGTTTATGTTGATAACTATAAATGCCTTGATTTATCCATCTTACCAAAGCTGAAGCCCTATCTTAACCCCTTTCACTACGTTTTCAGAGAATTTTTACATAGTTTATCACATTTGATCTCCTCAACAGAACTTTTGCTATAAAATGAATATTGTGCTTTATGATAAAAACAGTATTAATCAAGAAAGTAATACCTAACCAAGGAGTAATAACATCAGTAAAGGTTTAATTATTCTAACATTAATTAAAAGTTTAATTTATTATTATTATTTTATTTATTTATTTTATTATTAACATTAGCACAAAAATTAGATTATTTTAATTGTTAGATTTTTATACTATTATGAACCCTTTCCAAAAATATACCATTTAATTGTTGACTATGAAAACTCTTATGATTCTTTAATGTAATGCACTTATGAATTCTCTTCATTTTAAATATAATAAATAAAGCATCAAGAACTTGCCATCTAATTTCTAAATACTGAATTAATAGACATTGGAAATCTACTGTCATTGGTATCTTAGGACCACTTCAAAGATTCTGCTCCAAGAAAACCACATTCATTTTTTGCTTAAGGTTGCTTTGGCTATATGGGGTCTTCTCTGGTTCCATACAAAGCATAGAATTATTTTTTCTAGATCTGTGAAAAATGATGTTGGTATTTTAATAGGGATTGCATTGAACCTGTAGATCACTTTGGGAAGTACAGACATTTTAACAATGTTGATTTTGCCAACCCATGAGCATGGTATGTTTTTCCACCTGTTTATGTCCTCTGCTATTTCGTTTCTCAGTGTTTCATAGTTCTCCCTGTAGAGTTCTTTCACCTCCTTGGTTAAATATATCCCCAAGTATTTTATTTTCTTTTTTGCTATTGTGAAAGGTACTGATTCTTCGATTTGGTTCTCAGCTTGCCTGTTGTTTATATATATGAATGCTACTGATTTTTGTACACTGATTTTGTAACCTGAGACTTTGCTGAATTTATTTATCAATTCCAGGAGTCTCTTGGCAGAGTTTTTGGGGTTTTCTAGATATAAGACCATATCATCAGCAAAGAGCAATAGTTTGACCTCTTCTGCCCCCATTTGGGATCAATTTACCAGACTTCAAGATACACTGCAAGACTATAGTAATCAAAACTGCATGGTACTAGCACAAGAACAGAGACATAGACCAATGGATCAGAACAGAAAGTCCAGGTATAAAACCATCCTCATATTGCCTTCTGATCTTTAACAAAGCGGACAACAGCATACACTGGGGAAAAGAATCCCTACTCAAAAAATGGTGCTAGGAAAATTGGATAGCCACATGTAGAAGACTAAAACAGGATCTGAACCTCTCACCTCTCACAAAAATCAACTCATGATGGATAACAGACCTTAATCTAAGGCATGATACCATAAGAATTCCAGAAGAAAATGTTGGAAACACTCTTATAGACATCAGCCTAGGCAGAGAATTTATGAAAAAGACCCCAAAAGCAATCACAGCAACAACAGTAATAAATAAATGGGAACTGATCAAATTAAAAAGCTTCTGAATAGCCAAGAAAACAATCATTAGAGCAAATAGAAAACCTACAGAATGAAAGAAAATATTTGTATGCTATACATCTGATAAAGGGCTGATAACTAGAATCTATAAAGAACTCAGGCAAATTGGCAAGAAAAAATCAAACAACCCCATTAAAAAGTGGGCAAAAGATATGAACAGAAACTTTTCAAAAGATGATAGACTAAAGGCCAACAAACATATGAAAAAGTATTCAACATCTGTAATCATCAGGGAAATGTAAATCAAAATCACAATGAGATATCAATTAACTCCAGTGAGACTGGCCTTTATCAAAAAGTCCCAAAACAGGCCGGGCGCGGTGGCTCACGCCTGTCGTCCTAGCTTCCTGGGAGGCCAAGGTGGGAGGATAGCTGCAGCTCAGCGGTTCGACACCAGCCTCAGCGCAGTGAGACCCCATCTCTACCACTACAAAACAAAAAATAGTCAAGACAAAAAAAACACACAAAACCAAAAAGTCCCAAAACAATAAATATTGGCGTGGATGCAGAGAGATAGGAACACTCATGCACTGTTGGTGGGATTGCAAACTAGTGCAACCTTTATGGAAAGCAATATGGAGATACCTTGAAGAGACACAAGTAAAAGTACCATTCGATCCAGCAATCCCATTACTGGGCATCTACCCAAAAGAGCAAATGACACTGTATAAGAAAGACACCTGCACCCGAATGTTTGTAGCAGCACAATTCACAATTGCAAGGATGGGGAAACAACCCAAGTGTCCATCAATACATGAGTGGATTAATAAAATGTGGTATATGTATACCATGGAGTACTATTCAGCTTTAAGAAACAATGGTGATAAAGCACCTCTTGTATTCTCCTGGATAGAGCTGGAACTCATCCTACTAAGTGAGGTATTCCAAGAATGGAAAGACAAGTACCACATGCACTCACCATCAAATTGGTATTAACTGATCAACACATAAGTGCACACATAAGAATAACATTTATTGGATGTTGGGCAGGGGGAGCGGAAGTGGGGAGGAGGGGATGAGCATATGCACAAACAATGAGTGTGATGCGCACCTCCCGGGGGATGGACACGCTTGAAGCTCGGACTTGGAGGGGAGGGGGGCAAGGGCAACATACGTACCCTGTACCCCCATAATATGCTGAAATAAAAAATAAAAAATAAAAGAAATAGCATCAAATTTGTATTCATTTTAAATAGGTATTAGTTTAAGACATAAATATGCCATAGAAAGAAAAGATGGTACATGCTGAAAATAATTCTGTTACAGATTATACAGGATTTTTGCTTTACATCATGGAAGCATAGAAAACAAAATTATCTTTAAAATTAGAATTCAAAAAATGATTATCTTTCAATTTCTTATATAGCATATTCCACAAATTAATACTGAAAAACAAATATGCTGTGTTGCAGGCAAGTTTGTCTGAGTTAGAAAGATCTAAATTATTCAGACTATCTTGACTCTTTTACACTGCAGAATATTTTCCATCCAAGCTAAAATATGGTATCTCTTACTTGTATAGATATGACCTAAAATCATGTAGCTGTTTACTTGTAAGGCTAAATAGCTATTTCTTATACTATATTATAAAGTAATAAGTGTCTCTTATAGCAACCGCATGTATTCGAATATAATGCTGGCCTTTCCAGAAGAAACAGATGGGAAATAAAACTTCCAATTTTCTCTGAAACTTCTTATTGAATAAAAACTGTATTTGTTTTATTGTCTAAAATGTTAGAGGCTTTACAGAGGTTGCATACAACTTAAAAAAAGATTGTTTCCTTATTTTTACTACAAATTTTAATAAGTAATGTTGTAAACAACATAATTTTCATATTTTTAAAAGGACAATATTTAAAGTCAGAACACAATAAAACATAATTATTGATGAAAGAGGCTAACACTAATTTTTATGACTATTTCATTATTTGAAAAACATGATCCATGAGCTTTTATTTCTTAATAGCACATATACAGGCATTCCTTGGAGATATTGTGGGTTTGGTTCCAGATCACTGCAACAAAGCAAATATCACAATAAAATGAGTCACATGCATTTTTTGGCTTCCCAATGCATATAAAAAATACATTTACACTCCACTGTTGTCTATTAAGTGTGCAACAGCATTATGTCTAACAAAACAATGCACATACCTTAATTAAAAATACTTTATTGCTAAAAATACTGATGATCACCTAAACCTTCAATGAATCATAAACTTTTTGCTGGTGGAGGGTCATGTTGATGGCAGCTGAATGATCAAGATGGTGGTTGCTGAAGGTTGGGGTGGCCATGGCAATATCTTAAAATAAGACAGCAATGAAGTCTGCTCTATCAACTGACTCTTCATTTCATGAAAATTTCTCTGTAACGTGAAATGCTATTTGATGGCATTTTGCCCACAGTAGAAATTCTTTCAAAATTGGAGCCAATCCTTTCGAAACCTACCCCTGCTTTATCAAGTAAGTTTATGCAATATTCTAAATCCTGTGTTATTATTTCAACAATGTTCATAGCATCTTCACCAGGAGTAGATTGCATCTCAAGAAACTACTTTCTTTATCCATAAGAAGCAATTCTCCATCCATTCAAGTTTTATCATGAGATTGCAACAATTCAGTCACATCTTCAGGCTTCACTTTTAATTCTAGTGCTCTTGCTATTTCTACCACATCTGCAGTGACTTCCTCCACTGAAGTCTTGAACTCCTCAAAGTCATTCATGAGATATGGAATCAAATTCTTCCAAACTCCTGTTAATGCTGATATTTTTAAATCCTCCCATGAATCATGAATGTTCTTAATAGCATCTAGAATGGTGAATCCTTTCCAAAATAATTTCAACTTACTTTGCCCGGATCCATCAAAGAAATCACTATCTATGGCAGCTATAGCCTTATGAAATATATTTCTTAAATAATAAGACTTGAAAATCAAAATTACCCCTTGATCTATTGGCTGCAGAATGGATGTCATGTTAGCAGGTATTGTGAGAATTACCAAAATGAGATAGAGACAGGAAGTAAGCACATCCTGTTGGATAAATGGCACCAATAGACTTGCTCAATGCAGGGTTGGCAGAAACCTTCAATTTGTAAAAAATGCAGTATCTGCAAAGTACAATAAAACAAATTGCAATAAAATAAGGTATGCTTGAATACAGGGAATCTTTCAATGAGTTTTTGCTATTGTAGTTATATTTGCTTTAATGGCATTTGCCTTTTACTCTATGGTATACCATTGTGAACTATTAGTAGATTGTCACTATCTGCTATAATTTATCTTATTCTATGTCCTAAAGTTCAAGGTGACCAGGATTATATTCATGGATCATTTGTTAATACCCCTTCAACAAATATTTGAATGTCTTTTATGTGAAAACGTAGGTTTGATAATGGGAATGCAATAGTAAGAAAAATATAGTCTCCACCTACAACAACTCATATTGTAATTGGAGGTCAAGTAAAAATATAATAATTATTGGATACTATTAGCCTTGGATCATCATAGGCAAATATGAAAGGTACACTGAACTTCTATGCATCGAATCAATTTTTTTCTTTTCTTATTCTCTGCAACACAATGTTAGGAATAATGCCTTAATACCCTTACATGGTTCAGATTGATTTTAAATTTATATGGTCATTTTGTAAGATATTTGATCACAGTAATCACAAGTGTTTTCAATTGAATGTTTAAATTATTTATTTTGAAATGGTAGTTCTACATCTATGAATTTCCATAGATAACAATTAGACGTGTGCACAAAGATATCTGTGCAAGAATATTTATCCCAGCACTACTTATGATAATGAGAAAATGCCATAGCTACATGACACTATGCCCCATTTAAGATGATACTGCAGAACATATTTAATGGCATTGAAAGGTATAAATAATAAGTAAATTAAAAAGTTACAAATTAAAGTAAACAATATGAACTCGCTTTTAAAAGAAGAGATATGTGTGTGTGCACAAGTGTAGAAAATGTCAAATAGTATATATATCAAAATGTTAAGAGTAATTACTTCTAGATGGAAATATTGAGAAGAAATGGAATATTCATCTCTATTTTATTTCATATATCCATATACACACATATATACAGATTTTATATATATTATTCCTGAAAATAAACAGATTTTTTATGTTTTGATACTTTATCAAGGACATTTTATTTCATATTTATCCATAGGGCAACTTCTAAAATTATTTATAGATCAGCTTCCCTAAAGAGACAAATCTCTACACACAATCTCTCTCTCTCTCTCTCTCACTCCTTCTCTCTGTCTTCCTCTCTCTCTCTTTCTCTCTCTCACTTGCTCTCCTTTCTTCACTTTCTGTTTCTCTCTCCTCATCTTATCATGACAATAGGATCATAATATCTAGACCTAAGTGTCCTAAATATTTCATGCAATGTATTTTGAAATTGCCAAAATTTGAAAATATTCATTGATTCTATTTATAATATAATTAAAACATTCCTACAATTCATCTCAATTGCATTTTATTTTTCCAGCTTGTCTTTGCTAGAAAACACCCTTAAAAATTTTATTACAGTGCAGTAAAAGCTGAATCTCATGTAAGTTTCCATACATCCTAGAAAGTGGTTATTTGCTCAAAATCTTTGTAGTATTTCTGTGACCCTCTTGCCACACTATCAGTAAAATATTTCTCACTGATATTTTCTTCTATTATATGATAAAGTATTATTACTATTTCTCTAGATCCAGGACATAAAATTTTTTTCAATGTCAGGTTAGCTCATTAGTGAAACTTCTTCATTCTACTTTTCTAAAAGCTAAGCACTTATAAATTTTTTTATGATTCTCTTTGATTTATTGTATCAAAATATTCTCCTTAATTCCAGTAATATTATGGGCTTAGATAACATTAAACAAACAAGCATTTATTAATCACTACTACAAGATAGCACAATATAAGGAACATTGGGAAAACCCAAATAAATATGAAAAGAAGATAATACTGGATTAGAGCCCTGAGAGATCATCGAGATGGCTGAATAGACGTACCCAACATTTGTCTCTTCCACAAAAACCAGAACTGCAAATAGAAAATGACACATCGAATAGAAGGTCTAAGGGAGAATCCTGGAATTTATCAAGAAAGTGACAAACAGCCTCTGAGGCATGAAAACTTGAGATGGCAGCATACAGAGGGAAGCAAAACAGCAAGCCAAGATCAGCTCAGAGACAACAAGGACTCTCCATTACAGGGAAAAGGTAAATAGGAGATACCAACCAGTCCATATTCCTACCACAGATTCCTACAATTCTAACTATAGGAGAGCCCCTAAACCCTCACAAACCCTGAGCCTAGTGTAGGGAGCTGCCTTGTGTCCAATAAACCGCATTATCCCAAAGAGGGAATCGACACTGGGTGCCACTCACCTCCTGGAACTCAGGCTGCTGCAGCACAGCACCCTTTTGAAAGCAGAGCCACCACCAAGCTACATCCTACTCAGAACCAAATTACCCCTTCATCTCCACATCCCTCGGACACCACTGCCATTCCCTCATATCCACCCACAGGGCTGCGGTGTCACAACACCAGCTGGAACCAATGATGCAGTCATGTGCCCAGCACCCAAGCCCAAGTAGTGCCCTACGCCCCTGGAAATAGACCATTCAGCACATCAGGGAGGCTTCCCTCGGGACACGAAGAGCCAAAGTACATGCTCCCCAGAATTTGAGAGTTCCCTAACTAGTGCTGTTGCCACCAAGAGTGACCCCATCCACTCCAACAGCAGAGTTGCCACATACCTGTGCACTGCCCAGGGGTCAAAGGACCAGCCCACCAAAGGCCTATCCCCACCACCACTGGTACCCACATGCACTAACCAGTGGCCTGAGGATTGGCCTATCCAGCATCCCTGTCTTCAGCAAAACTGCCCCATAGCCTCCACAAAAATCCACAGCCTAAACCACTGAGAAACTTGCAGACACTGGTGATGTTGATTACAGCCAAAGAAATCATATGGATACTACACTAATAAACACACCAGAAAAAAAAAAAAACAAAAACTAAAGAAAAGGAAATATGTGAAATGCTTGAAAAGGAATCCAAAATAATACTCTTAAGGAAATTCAGCAAGATACAAGAGAACACAAATAAACAATACCAAAAAATTGGGAAAACAATTCATTACCTAAATAGGAAATTCAACAAAGAGAACGATATCATAAAAAAAAAGAACTAAACAAAAATTTTGGAACTGAAGAATTCAATGATTGAAAAAAGAAAAAATACACTTGAGAGCTTCAACAATAGAATAGATCAAGCAGCAGAAAGAATTCTGACCTTGAAGATTGGTCTTTTGAAATAACCCAGTCAAACAAAAAAACATAGAAAAGAAAAAGTACTTAAAAAATGACAAAAACCCATGTGACATACGGTACAATATTAAGTGAACAAATTTTTGCATTTTGTGAGTTCCAGAAGAGATGGAAAAAACATAGAAAACCTATTTAATGAATAACTGAAAACTTCCCAAGTGTTGGGAAAGATATGGACATTCAGATACAGGAATCTCAAAGATCCCAAATAGATTCAATCCACAAACTTCCTCCCCGAGGCACATTATAGTTAAACTGTCAAAAATAAAAGACAAAGAGAATTCTAAATACTGCAGGAAAAAAGCATTGAGTCATATATAAGAAAATCTCCATTAGACTAATAACAGATTTCTCAGCAGAAACTTCACAGGCCAGGAAGAGAATGGGATGACATATTCAAAGTTCTGAAATAAAAATCTGTCAGCCAAGAATAATATAATCAAAGCTATCATTCAGAAATGAAGAAAAAAAAAGTCTGAATGGGTAAAAACTGAAAGCTTTTCCTTTAAGAACTGAAACAAGACAAGGATACTCATTTTCACCAATCTTATTAGACACAGTACTGGAAGTTCTAGCCAGACCAATTAGGTAGGAGAAGGAAATAAAGGGCATACAAATTGGAAAATAGAAAGTCAAATTGTCCCTCTTTGCAGATAACATGATCTTATATACAGAAAAATTTAAAGGTTCCACCAAAAAACATAGAACTTATAAATGAATTCAGTAAAGTAGCAAGATACAACATCAACATACAAAAATATGTAGCATTTCTGTACACCAATAATAAACTAGCAGAAATAATAAATCAAGAAAAAAATTCCACTTACAATACATACAAAAAATAAAATATCTAGGAATAAATTTAAACAAGTAGGTGAAATATCTCTACAATGAAAACTACAAAACAGTTATAAAAACAATCAAAGAGTACACAAAAAATGGAAAGATTGGAAGAATCCCATGCTAATGGACTAGAAAAATTAATATTGTCAGAATGATCATACTGCCCAAAGCAATCTGCAGATTCAATACAAGCCCTATCAAAATACCAATGATATTCTTCACAGAGATAGAAAAAACAACCCTAAAATTTGTATGGAACCACAAATGACCCCAAATAGCCAAAAGCAATATTGAGCAAAAAGAACAAAGCTGGAGGCATCACACTATCTGACTTCAAAATATACTAAAAAGCTACGGTAAAACAGCATGACATTGACATAAAAACAGACAGAGACCAGTGGAACAGAATAGAAACTCCAGAAATAAATCCATGTATTTATAGCCAACTGATTTTTGACCAAGTTGCCAAGAACATACACTGGAGAAAGAGCAGTCTTTTCAATAACTGCTACTGGGAAAACAGAGTATCCGTACGCAGAAGAATAAAACTAGACTCCCATCTCTTACTATATAGAAAAATCAATTCAGAATGGATTAAAGACTTAAATGTAAGACTTGAAACTATTGAACTACTAGAAGAAAACTGAAGGGAAATGCTGCAGAACATTGGTCTAGGCAAAGATTTTATGGGTAAGATTTCAAAAGCATGGGCAAAAAAACCAAAAATAGACAAATGGCACTATATCAAACTGGAAAGCTTCTGTACAGCAAAGGAAAAATAAACAGAGTGAAGAGACAATCTGTAGAATGGGAGAAAATATTTGCAAACTATTCATCTGACAAGGGACTAATATCCAGAATATACAAGGCACTCAAATCACTCAACAGCAAAGCCAAATAATCTGATTATAGAATGGGCAAAAGATCTGAATAGACATTTCCCCAAAGAAGACATATAAATGGCCAACAAGTACATGAAAAAATTCTCAACATCATTAGCCATCAAGGAAATGCAAATCAAAACCACAATGCGACATTATCTCACCCTGGTTAGAATGGCTATTAACAAAAAGACAAAAAATATTAATAACAAATGCTGGAGAGGATGCAGAGAAAACTCAAGTCTTATACATTGCTGGTGGTATTGTAAATTAGTACAGCCATTATGGAGAACAGTATGGAGGTTTCTCAAAAAATTGAAAATAGAACTACCATATGATCCAGCAATCCCACTACTGGATATTTATCCAAAGGAAAGGAAATCAGTATGTCAAAGAGATATCTGCACCCCCATGTTTATTACAGCACTATTCACAATAGCCAAGATAAGGAATCGATCTAAATGACCATCAACAATTGAACGGATAAAGAAAATGTGGCATATATACACAATGGAATACTATATGGTCATAAAAAAGAATAAAATCCTGTCATTCATGGTAACATGGATGAGCCTAGAGTACATTATTTTAAGTGAAATAAGTCTGGCACATAAAGATAAATACTGCATGTTTTCACTCATATATGGGAGCTAAAAAGAAATTGAGCTCACAGAAATAGAGAGTAGAATTGTGGTTATTAGAGCCTGGGAAAGGGATAAGAGGATAGAAAGAGGTTGGTTAGCAGATACAAAATTATAGGTGGATCAGAGGAATAAATTCTAGTGTTCTATGGCACTGTAGGGTGAATATAGTCAATAACAGAAGAGAGGATTTTGACTATTTCCAACACAGAGATATGATAAATGTTTGAGGTGATGGATATACTAATTACCCTGATTTGATCATTGTATACACATTGTATACAGGTATTGAAACATTGCTTTTTATCCCACAAATATGTGCAATTATTACATGTCAACTAAAAAGAAAAAGAAAAAAACACTGGATTAGGTAACATTGATTATTGCACCATTCTAGGACATAGCCTCTTTAATATTCATTTTAGTATGCCCATAGGTACTCCCCTACATGCAGGATCAGCCAAACTTATTGGTCTAAGTCAATCACCCTTAAATTAAGTTTCAGGTTATTCACAGACACCTGACATTTAACTAAAATTATTAATATAAGCAAATGCACATTTTATCTGGTAAAATAGGTTTTCATCGGATTGTCTGAAGCAGTGGTTTTTAACCCTTGGAACTACATAATGAGGGAACTGTTAGAAATTACCTATGTCAGCAAGTTATTCCAGATCAGTTGTGATCTCTGTGGGTGTCCTAAGGGGCCCAAACCCAGAAAAATCTTAAAAGAGCCATTCAGGGTGGTGGAGTCCATATTAACAATGAGCCATGCAGCACAAGGTATTCAATACTCTGCAAATCCAAGGTCTTATTTCCCCAAACAACCCATTTCAAAGCGTCATGGTTGGCAGTAAGATACGAGCAAATTTTCTTCTCTCGTATATGCTAAAGTCCATCCTAAAGGAGGAAAGAGACGGGAAGTGATGTGTATTTGTGTGTGTGAATTCTCCTGATGAGATGTATGTAAAAGCATGGTTTCTGTGTCAGATAGTGACCCCTGTCCCCTGGTCAGCAAGTTGATTTGTAATTAAACTTTAGAGAGAGAGGAGGGCTTTAGCCTTAAAGACAAGGATGGTCCTTCTATTTTCACCTTGAATACATGAGTTTCATCTCATTGAGGACTTAAGCTAAAGCAGTGTAATGCCCTTTGGATACTCTGAGAAGCTGCAACATTAGGAACAAGACAAAGCAAGATAGGATTCAGCATCAGCATTTTCTGAGTGACTGAATGGCAACTGTAGCTGGGAAAGGCCATTCTCTTGAGCTGTTGCCGGCCATGAGCATCAACAAAAGGATCTGAGGTTGAGAAATGAAGGAGGGCCTCTCATGAGCACATTTGAGACCCTCACTGTGGATATGCAAACATATCTGGGAGAGATCGAGGAAGAAGGGCCTTGGAAGTTCTTCCTCGGCAGGTGAGAACCAGAATTATTAAAATCTGTGTTAATAATATTAATAGGATTCCATTTTAATCCATCAGTTAATTAAGTTTGGGGAATCTTGATTAGAAATAAATGTTTTCGCTTTTTCCTATAAACAGTCTTGTGACATAGGTAGATTTTATCCGCATTTTTACAGATTAAAAAAAAACAGAACTGACCTTTGTAATATAAAATAATTCGAACAAGGTCATTTGACTATTAAGAATCCAGTTCTGTTTGAGTCTAGTAGTGTAAAAAGCTCATTACTACTGCATTCCTCAAAAATATTTATTGAATATTTATTACATACCATGCTCTTTCCTCAACAGAACAAACACGCTCAGACATGCTCTCATCTTCCTAGCTTCCAGTCTGCATTTAATAAGATTCTGAAATGTTTTAGGTGTGAGGTAAGGGAAGTGGACCAAGTGTGAGAATCAGTACAATTTTTAATCTTAAAAAACACAACAATGTCTATCTAAGACCAGGCTTATATATATTCTTTCACATAAGCTACACATAGACACTCATTTCAATATTTTAGTATTCCAATTTCTATGGATACTGATCTTACTCTCAAACAAAATCTATCTGTTCTCTGTGTATGGCTTAACCTTGGGGAGGAAACTTGTGACATGGAGGTTAAATTGATGTCAGTGTTCATCATTTTTCCCTGTTATTTTCATATTCAGTCCAGAATATTACACTCTTTTAACAATTTGTGCTATTTACTAAGCTACCCTTTATACAATGAAGAACAGTATGAAAGCAGTTTAGAATTAGCACTAGTTCTGCGGTACAGACTTACTTTTTGGATTCAACTAAACCTCTTCAGGTTTCTGAAAACAGCTGTTAATCAATAAATTAAAATATGAAAAATCATGAAACCAATAAAAATATATCCATATTTTAAGACCACATTGCTATCGATTACCAACAAGACAATTAGAAAATGTCTACTAGGTGTCTGGTTATATTTCTACTACCACTGAAGCAATTAAACTTTGTTCATTAAAGTTCTCTGTCATTATTACAGGCATTGGTGGCTTTTGATTAATGATATTAGAGTCTAAAAAACTACATTTTTATGGTATACATTTTTAATAAAAGAGAATCAGTTATAATTTTTATATGAGATGTTTGTTGTCACAGAAGAGGGTCTTTCTTGTTCTAAGGAATAATTATTTATCACAAAAGAGCTATAAATGGAAATTTAATTCATTAATTGGCCTGTGGTTCTTCCCTGATGAGAATATTATCCTTATTCTGTCTCATGTATAAATGAATTTTAAGGATAAGATGGCTTGAAAAAGAATAGTATTATTTCAGCAGAATTTTTGTTACACTCTATTCTTTATTATTATAATGATGACTGAACGTTATATCCCATACCTTCATAATCTCTATGCTAAATATAGAAATATTCTTTGAAACCAGGTGGAATGGAGTGTTTGAGAAAATCTGCACAGTGTTTAAGATCTGCTTAGGGATCAATCATTGCTTTACCACTTGCTGGGAAGTGTGATACTAGACAAGTTACTTAATCTCTCTGAGTCTCATTTTTGTAAAATAATGATGACAGTAATACATGGGGCTGCTCTGAAGATTAATTGAGATAATATAAGTAACATGCTAAAAAAGGGGCATGGGCCATAGTGTGGATAGTAGATTACATTATTGTTTTCAATTTTTCACTCCTTTTGCCATGTGACTTTCAGTTCCTCTCACTAAACAGATAATGTATATCTGCCTGCTGTTTGACTTTGACTGATAATATAAATGGCAAGTGAGTGTTATGGATCTTAGCCTACGCCTTGAAATTTCATATGCTCCACTTGCACACTTGTGCCTTTGCTAATCCCAAGAGTAGAATATTACTTTGTTAATATCACTAATGAAACAGAGTCACTCCAGCCAACCCATAGATCTGCAGGGAGAAGTAGGGCCACTCTAACTCCCACAGGCTGAAAAAGAAAGAAACTGAGCCTACTCCCAAATTAGCCAAAACACAGACAACCCACAGACACATGAGCAATAATAGTTTATTGTTTTAAGCCACTGAATTTGGAGGTGGTTTGTTATGTAGCAAAAATTGACTGATACAGCATATGATCAATAAAGATTAGCTATTGTTGTCGTTATTATTTACTATTATTTGAAATAGAGGCCCAATAAAAATAAATAAATTAAGGAGGGGACGGGCATATGCACAAACAATGAGTGAGATGCGTACCTCCTGGGGAATGGACACACTCGAAGCTCAGACTTGGGGGGGAGGGAAGGTAAGGGCATCATACGTAACCTAATCATCTGTACCCCCATAACATGCTGAAATAAATAAAAAAAAGCAATATGATAATCAGTAAAGTACAGAACTCTAATTTCTAAACCTGAGGTTGTTTTTAAAGAAATAATGTTTTATCTACCCTTGTTTGTTTTCTGATACTGCTGTTGGCAGACAGTACCTTCTTCAAGAAAAGGAAATGCAAATGCTTGGGAGAGTTTTGTCTAATCTGCCACTTCTCCAAGGAAAATAGAATCCTATAATAAACAATCTTGTGATCACAGATGTATAAATGTAATGGCGATGCTACAAATACATCACACATGCAAACTTCAAATACATATCTCCCTCCCACATATTCTTCCACAAATATTCTGCTGCATCTCTCAGAAGGAATTGCAAGCATTTCATCTGGAAGCCTCAATGTGTGGCTCTCCCCAGTGAAACCAAGGCAGGAATACCCATTAGAGCTGTAACAAAGGGTGGGGTCAGGAGACAAAGGTTTTCATAAGAAATTAAAGGGCAAAAGGAGAAGAAAAGCTATGCAGAGGTACTTAACTATTTGCACTTTTAACAGCTCACAAATTTGAAGTTTTAAAAGCATATAAAAATAGATGCCCTTCAGCTCAACGCAGTGTACAACTTGTGTTTCTTCTTTTTGGGTGCATGTTGCATAGGTATTTAGCATGTAAGCTGGAGTAGTTTGTAGCTTTTAGTATAAAAGAAGACTATGTGATCAAACCTTCTAAAATACAAATAGAAGATGTTCTGTAATCCTGTGCCAGTATGACTAGATACTCTTAGAAATGTGCAACGATCTTGTCATAGAGATGAAATAATAATAATAATAATAAATGGTTTAAAAAGCTGTCCACCTTTAAGTTAAATTGTGAATTCTGAAGGGAAATTGCAGTTTGTTTCTATATATTGCTTTGCCCTTCAGCTCAGCTGTTGGCCCTACATTAATATTCAGGCAGCATCAGTGCCAGTCCTGGTGATTCACTGAGGTATTATGAATATGCAAATGAGAAAGAGCTTTTTATGTCTATGGTTTGTCTTTCTTAGATGTTTGAAGAAATAATTGGAGCCAATCAGCTACTGATAACTTGCATATAGATGACTATTGCTCTGAAAGTCAAAATCATGTAATAATTCTTATGCCAGCCCAAAGGTTTGATTTCAATCAATCTCTTGAAAACAGTACCCTGAGTATCTCTTAAAATGACTGATTTAGCGGTTAAAGTGTCATATTATTTTAACTTTCTGGATTATGGTAACAGCACTTTGGAGTGAGCAGTATATGAAGAGTTGGATTTGTATTAATCAATTACTTTTTATTCATTTCCTAGGTTCCTATCCATTTTCCCTGATTATTTAAAAATCAGGGATACAAGGAGTTGGTGGAGTGTTCTAGGTAGATGAATTCCAGAGTTTCTGAAGTATAAAGATAGAATAGACAGAAGGAAAGTTATAGGAGAGAGAAAAATAGTATGTAGACTGGATCTTATTTACCTGCTCAATTTCTCATCTTCAGCAATAATTGGTGCTTGATTTTAAAATCCCATTTATGTTATCCTAATGGTATATATTAATGAAAAAAATAAACTTTAACTTTTCTGTATAATTCATTTTAGACAAACAGGAATAACTTTTATCAAGAAAAATGAAAAGTATATGTAAATGATCTGGTAAATTTTAATATGAATTTTGTTGATTTATATTACATCTTGATAGGCTCTTTGTAATACACTTGAACTATTTCAAAATTGTTCTCAGTATGACACAGTGAAAAGAGCCACAATACTATACAGAATATTTCTATTATTGTGTCCTACAACTGACTTAAACATTTTTGGTTATTTTCTTTCAATGTTTTAGCACTGTCTCATTTCTATGAAGAGATAACCTTCAAACTGTCACAGCTCGATGAATGTCTATAGAGAACTGCTTTATGACTGTGTGAAACAACCAGAATTTTGCTAACATGTGGTCAGTTTTGTTTAACTGAGAAATTATTTCAGCTGTAGAAAATACTTTTAAAAATAAGACTGTGTAGTTATGTGATTCCTTTCTACCTACAAGAATGATTATGTGTTTTACATTAAAAGGCACATACCAGGTAGTTCATGCTTGGTTATATTCTGTTTTTTGTTGTTGCTGCTGTTTTTTGTTTTTATTTTTTTAATCTCAATTTGAAGCAATAAAGGTGTGATTCTTGCACACGCTACATGTACCACAAGTTGGAGCTGTGTTCAATATAGATATTGAGGGCCCTAGGCTGATAGGGCCTCCAAATTGATATGTGCTCCCCTACTTGTCATGTGAGCGGAGGAGTAGTCCTGGAGGGTCTTGAGCCAGCAATTAAATGCTCAAGCCTTAAAATGACACATGTCATCTGTGCCTACAATTCATTGAGTGAAACAATCACATGGCCATACCCAACATGAAGGGGTGAAAAAAGAAATAGAATATTTCCATGTGCTTGGAGGGAGAGGAGAAATGGAATATTTATGCACATTAATAATTTCAGCCCCATGACAATGCATTCCTGCATTTTCAATATAAACAATAGAAAGGCCAAGTAATTTGCCAACAACATATTTCAAATTAAAGGAAAAAAACCATACAAGACTCTCAGGAATATTCACTAATTAGTAAAAGCTAAGACATATTAAAACCTTTCTGGAAAAATATATTGTGGGTATGCGTGCATGTGTGTGTATATGTCTGTATGTTATTACTGCATGCCCTATGACTGACTAAAAGTTCACATATATATAAATATATGTGTATGTGTATATTCTATATTTGGAGCTGGAATGAGCTGGGGCCAGACATACAAGTGCTCAGTAGGACAATCTATTACAAAGGGAATCTAAAATGCCAATGAACGAAAGCATATTTTCCAGAACCCCTCTTGTGAAGAATACTAAATACAATTACAGGGTATATTTTATTTTGGCAAGCCACTTGGGGAGAGACTGCTGTAAGGGAAGAGTGGGGTATAGTAATTTAAAACCAGAGTTTTTTGACAAGCAGATTTGCCCTTCTTCTGACCTTCATTGCTAAGTTAATGACATTGTGAATTAATGCAGTGGCTCTATCTATATAAGAAAACATAGCTATATAAAAAGCAAAAAGCAGTGAATATAAATGAGCTTACTTTCTCTTCATTTATCCCTTCTTATTTTCCTTTTCATAGGAACTGAATACCTGGTAATCATAGTGGAAAATTTTTATGATAATTGTAATTTACTTAAAAAATAATTCAATATAGATAGTGCATGAGTCTGATATCACTTTTTCTTTGAGAACACCCTTCTCTCCAGAGGCAATAATCACAAACACATTAGCTATCTTTGTCTTTAATCATATGCAAATGTCTTACTAATCACCATATTTCATGTCAGAAGAGGGTTTTCATTGATCAAATTAGTGGCTACCTTATTAATTAGCATGATATCTTAAAAATGAATTGTTATTGGTGAAATTAAAAGCTTTCAACTTACATGAATTAGCAAAGATAGTATAAAGACACTCCCCAACCTCAAATAAACAGGACATAAAAATCCAGTAAGGTCTGTAGTTTCCACCTGTAGTGACTGTGCCAAAGATTTGGTCTCTAAACGATCCTGTATCCAGCCTTTGGTTTAGAGGATTCTGGTTGCCTAATGCTGGCTGTTAAAAGTAACTGAGTCCTACTTCTGGGATATTGTTCAGTGTTTAGTTAATCTTTCTTGTAAGTTGGAGGGTCAAAGCTCCTGAAATGACAGACAGCTGGAACTTCATCAAGCTTACAGAATAGGCTGTATAAATCATTTTTGCTTCTTTGCTAATAAATTTCTCTGTTGTGACAGAGCTTGTTCTGAGAATTGACTTCATGAAAACCTGGTTACAATGCTTGAGGGAAGTAGCTAACTCTTACTCATATAGAAAATTTTGTTAGCTGCTGTTATTTGTTAAAAAGTAAATAAACAAAAAGCCCTAAGAGTTGTGCATGTTCAAATTTACTTAGGTTCATCCCCAACATAATTAAATATTAATTAATAATAATATTAACATCAATATTAATTAATGGTATCTCCATTTTTACTACTCAACATTAGTAGACCTCATTTACTAGAGCAATCTTTTAAAAATATGTTGTTGTAGTAGACTTTACATTGACTAAATAACACTAACTGCTAATCACCATCTTTATCTCAGAACTTGCACTTCCATGAAAAAAAATCAAAGTAAACCAAGTCGTATTAGATAATATTATTTTAGATGATGAGATTATCTATTTTTTGTTGTTATTATACAAACTGAATTTATCTTCTGAAAGATCATTTTGCATGCAAGAAGCCACTGATTTAGGGTTTTTAATAAATGATATACAAATAAAAACTGAATAAAGCTTTTAAATAATAACAAAAAATGGCAAAATCTTAGGTAGCTGTAGAAAATATTATGAAATAACATTTGCCAATGCATCAAATTTAAAAAAAACAAGAGACAGAAAAAAATCGTTTTGCTTAAAACTCTTCCTCAATAAGACCAAGGACCAACTTAACAAGTTACTGTCTGAGTAAGTCGATATTTTCCCATAGAATCCATGCATCTGTTGTGTGCCAGGAATGGTGTTGCACACAGGAGATACCATGATAAAAAAGATTGGGTCCTGCCCTTAAAGAATTCCTAATCCAGTCAAAAACCAATAAATAACTTCTAACTATTACACAATATGATCAAAACGCTATTGCAGATAGTACTATCTAGAACAAGGTTCCTATTTTAGTTTTAGAATTTTTTAATTGGAAAGCTTTGGGTTCAGCATTTAACCTCACTGATACTCAGTTTCTTCATTTGTAAAAATGAGACAATAATGCCTGTCTCACAGAGTTATCATGTTGTGAGGATTAAATACACTAATGTTTTTTTAAAAAATGTGTGCCTGAGTGCCTAGCATATTTTACAACGACAATCTCTTAAACCAGTTTTTACTTATTAATTCACTGGGTGGAGCCATTATCCCCAATACCTCCATAAAACTTACCGAGGGATGCTTTTGAAACTCTGCTCATGGCTACGAGACTTCTATTACACCCATAAAGGTCTGTGCCCATCAATTGAGCTGTTTGCTTATCAGTCAATTTTGCTTTTCCCCCTCAAATTTGTTGTGCCAGTTCTACTTGTTGCAATTGCATAATTTAATTCAATATGAATAAAGTAAACAAAAATAAATGTTAGTACATATTTTTGTCTGTAAATACTAAGTTGAATTATTTTGCTAACACCTGATAAACATGAGCTGCTAAAATATGTGAAAGAGATTCAACTCTAAGAAATGGGGAAAATCATATTCTTAGAAATATTGTTAGATGAATTGCTTCCTACGTGTCTGCGTTTTCACTTTATTTAAAAAAAAAAAAAAACCTAAAACTGGAATGTATAGATGATGTATATGATTGTGGAATTTGATTTGGCAAAATGAAACTTAAAGAAATGGTTTTGGCACTTTATCAAAAAAGTGATAAATGAAAGTACATTAATTTTAAGTTAAAATGAAGAGTTGTAAATGAAAATACGTTAATATTTAAGTTTAATACACATTCAAAAATATATAAATACATAATCATATAAAGTTATAATAGTAATTGTAGTTGTTATTATGTCCTTTGTATTAGACTCTTTTGATTAACTTACCAATCAGCCACTTATAACTGCTTCAGAAAGGAGTGTCTCTAGCGTAAGCAAAAAATCAATGGTGGATATGAGTGTATGAAAGCTAATTTTGTCCAGGGTGAACATTAGAAAATCGTTATTCTTTTTGAAGAATATGGCAAATATAAAAACAGTACATGCTTGTCCATGAGCATTTACTTCAAAAAATGTTTTCAATTAGCTAAGTCAGAATATTAATTAAACGTTTTAAAAATGGCTTTCTTTACTAAGAAATAACTCATGTAACTAAAATGTACCCCCACAATATTCTGAAATTTAAAAAAAGAGAAGAAAAAAAGAAAAAAAAGAAATATTTTATCAAGATTGTTTTTATAAAATGCTAGAATTATTTGTGTATGCTAATTCTAGAGTTCTTTTGTAAATCAATATAATTTAGATAGTTTATTCCTATAGTATTTTGCAGGTTTCTGTTTTGTTTTATTTATGTCTATTTTATTCAAATAAAATTTTTTGGAGATAGATACAATGCATTTTGGTGCTTACCATATATGTGGCGCTAGGATTGGCTCAAAATATGTGATCAATACATATTTTCTAGGAACAAATGAATATCTAGAAATGACTGCTTTCCAGCTACTAAAGAGTGACCCTTTTACATTTTATTTCCAGACTATTTCAAAAAAAATAAATCATGTTATGTATATCTGAAAATAGAAGAGACATAAGTCTTGTAGAATGTGGCTAAATTATTTGAATGATGCCTGATTATTTTGCATCATAGACGAATGTGTCACGAATTGATCTCACTCTGTAGAAATGTTACCTAAGACTTTTTTATATTTTCTTCAAATTTTGAGGAATAAAAATATATTACAGTGCACATTTACTAGCAGATGCTACATAAATCCTTATTCATAAATATTTACATCTTGATTTGACGAGAAAAGTATAAGATTATATATGGTATATGTCACAGTCTTTCCACATAAGTGTATAATTGTATTCTTGAATTGTTGCTAGTGCAGATGTAATGTCTGTAAAAGTATTTTATTACAGCAATGCATTTCCCCAAGTAGGAGTGTTTATGAATATACGAATCAAGGTGATACATTTCGCTGGTATCATTTTCTTGCCCTCTTTATGGATTTGTCTTCATGACTTCCAAAACATTTTACAATAAAATGAGCCAACAGAAATTGCCATATTAAAGTAGACAAAGAATTCAATTATTTTGGCAACTATTATATGAATGTGGGTTTTTTTTTGTTATTTTGGTTCTTAAAACCAGAGAAACACATACAACAACAAAATTAATATTCTAAATGATTAGACTTTCTCCCAAGTAATCTAAAATTAAAGTTTATCTGTTTAGAATTCTTCAGATTATGGTCATCTGAAAAAAATTTTCATCCAAATTTAAACATATAGTTGGTGATGTCAGCTTAATTGTGTATCTGTTTTTCTGACATTAGGAATATTTATAAAATTTAAATATATATAATATATGTAATTATATATTATATATAATATAATTATATATTATATAAATTATGTAATACATAAAATTTAAATATTTTAATAAATATTTTAAAAATATTTATAAAAAATCTTTTTATCATTGTCAATTCAGAATAATTTTGATCAATTTAGATGAATAAAACAATCTGAAGTTCTAAAAAAGTTTTAAGCAATTTGATAATCTTTGATCCATGTGTTTTCTTTTAAACTTTAAACGGAATGAGAGTTTTGTCCTTGATTTTGCTTCTTTTACCCAAGGTTTCAATGGTTCTAATTTTTGAATTACTTTGCTCTGAAATAATAATATAGGTCATTAAATATAAAATGTCCCATTTCCTTAAGTAGTAAGTTCGACAGTTGGTATCTCTGCATGGTTTGGCTTATAATATCTTTCAATTTTTTTTTAGAGCAATGAATAAGTAAAAAATTTGTGTTATTTTTGAATTTCAGTTCCATCATGGAACCAATGCAATGCAGACAGCTAGAAATATCAATGAAGTGTTTGGGAAGGATATGGGTAATGAACACACAGTACATCAATGGTTTGGGAAGTTCCTTTCTGGTGATTTTAATCTTGAAAATGAGCCATGTGGGTGACCTGAGACCAAGGTGGATGATCATGAGCTGAAAGCTGTAGCCGAAGTGAATCCACCTCAGCCTCCGTGTGAATTAGCAGCAAGGTTTGACATTACTATTCCAACAATATTGGACCATTTGAAACAAATTGGCAAGGTAAAGAAGCTGGATAGATGTATACCGCATGAATTAAACGAGCATCAGAAGAGAAATCATCTAGAAGCTTGCCTTTCTTTGCTGTCACAACGTAAAGTCAAACCATTTCTATGCTGTATTGTTACATGTGATGAAAAATGGATTCTTTTTGACAATCACAGGCATTTGGCACAATGATTGGATAATGATGAAGTGCTGAAACACAGTCCAAAACCAAATACTCATCAAAAAAAGCTAATGGTGTGTTTGGTAGTCCAGCACTGGTATTATCCACTGTAGCTTCATGAAATTTGGTCAATCAATTACAGCAGATGTCCACTGCAACCAGTTGGGTGAAATGATGAGGATGCTTCCAATTAAGTAGCCAAAATTGGTCAATAGAGACAGTTCAATCTTCTTGCAAGACCACATGTCTCAAAAAACAACACTGTTCACATTACAGAGGCTGGACTTGGAAACTCTCTGTCATCCACCGTATTCACCAGACCTTGCACCAATTGACTACCACTTCTTCCAGGCTTTGGACCACTTCATGCAAGGAAAAATGTTCAATTCTCAACAGGCTGTGGAAAACACCTTTTGCAATTTCATTACTACTCACTCTCTAGGCTTCTTTGCTGCTGGCATAAACCACCTACCATTAAGATGGCAAAACTGTGTTGATAGTTTAGGCCCATATTTTGGTTAATTGTACAGCTTCCTGTTTGAGATATAATAAACTAAACTTTTGATTTGAAATTGAACATTTCATATTTAATGAACTAATAGTATTCTAGGTCCTCTTCATTCTACATGAGGACTTGGAATACATATTCTGTCCTCATCCTTACTAATGCATGACTGAGTGGTGAAATAATGGAATGCTCTCACATTGTTGGAATTGAAAAAATGACCTAGCAACTAATTGGTGAATCTTGGAAGCCAATGTCTGTTTCTCATGTTGATTCTAATCAAGTTCCTTTGTCTTGAAACTTCAGTTTCTAAAGGTCCATGAGGGCAGGGACTTCATCCGTTTTGTTCACAACTATACACCAAGGACTCAGTCACTGGCTAACATAGAGTAGGACTCAATAAATACTACCGAAGAAATGAATGAAAGAAATTGTATTAATTAGTTACTTCAATTAGTGAATTAAGGAGTTGATGTTACACTTTGTAGCCAGATTTCAAAACCATCTTTAAAGTGTTTATGTCATAATGATTAGACTCGAAGACTTTGGAGTTAGAAAGAACAGGGTATGTGATCCCATATAATTTATTTAGCCTGAGTCTAATTTTTCTCATTTTTAAGGGAAAAAAATACTTGTGTTATGAAGATTAAATGGGATATTAAATGATTATGCCTGTCACATATTAATCAATTAATACATGGTAGCTATTATTTTTATTATAGACAGAAACTTAATTCACTCTCAGAAGCTAACATTAGACAGAATAGGGCATTTTATATAAACTTCATCTAACTGTTGAAAAGTATTAGAAATTAAAGAACAAAGCATTTAGTAAGGACTGTGCAAAGCATGGAAACGGAAGAAAAGAACGAATAGGAGCTAGCAGCCATTTTCAATTTTTAAAAAATATCCAACACCACAATGTCAAACTTAGGTTTTGGCACAGTATACTTGTAGGATTTCTGAAATAAAATAATTTTCTGGCATTAGAATGTCTACTTTTAATCCTAATATCCATATTATTTTATCCAGAAAATACTAATGGCTATTCTATACATAGCAATGAAGAAAATAATTTAGGCAAATATCAAAAATAATAAAAACAAAATGATAAATTTTGCCTTAAGATAACACAACAAATTGTGTTAAACACTAAAATCTGAGGAGTTTGAATTATTTAGTGTGGTCTAATATAACTTTCCGTGATGGTGGAAATGTTGTATGTTCGAGCTATCGAATACGGAGGCCATGAGCCACATGTAACTAGTGAGCACTGGAAGATACTTCTAATGCTCACGATAAACTTATATTTAAAATTTACTTAATTTTAATTAAGTTAAATGTAAATATCTACATGTGGCAGATGGATATCATATTGGGCAACACAGATATAAATATGTGCTGTGATGTTCACTTCTCTTTTTTGGCAAAACCATAAACATAGGATGAAGTTTTTTCAGTTACAGAGCTTGTATATTTTGAGGCTAGTAAACCTAAAATAAATTCTGCATATTTTTACTATAAATTCTGTGATTATTCCAATATTATTGTATTTATTAGGCCCTTTTGTTTCTTTTAAGTAAAGGCTGTTAATTGAGTAAATTAGTATGGCTGGAGTAAATTGTATAGAATTTGATATTTCTTTTCAATTTCTATAAGGAGAAAAATTATGAGAAAAGTTTTACTCAAAACTGGGAATTTCTTTTTCAAAGTTAAAATACTTCTTCCATAATTATCCCACCAATATCTTTCTTCACTTCCATTCTTCCACTCACTCTGAGAAAAATAAATCATTTTTTATGGTACAGAATAGCAAACTAAATTTACAGTGCAAATAATTATTCACTTACTTTGGGCAAATGTCACTGAGATTTAATTTATTACTGTGTTTGTCTTATTATTTCATTTAGGAAAGGTAAACACACACACATTCAAACACAAACAGAGCACAATATCATGGTTTTTATATATTCTCTTTCTCATCATAATCCTCTATTCTTATTTTTACTCTATGATTTTATCTTCCATGACAGAAAACATTTTTAAGAGAGTATTTTAAAGACTATATTGAGCCCCAGAATGTCCAGAGATCTGAAATGAAGTTACTTAAATCTCAGATCTGAAAGCATGAGTCCTGAAAAAGGAGTAAGAATCCTCTAATATTCCTAATTCTCTTATCTGAACTTGAAAGCATTCCTACAGCTCTTGATCAGGGGTAAAAAAATAGGTTTCAAACTATGTCCTGGTTAGTAAGAGTTGACAGTGACTGCACAGGCTACTATATTGATGCAAGACTAGCACTTTATCCTCAAATTTTCATAATGAAATATATGTCCTCTCTGTGCCACTTTGCTCAAGGAAAGTGGTTCTCAACTAGCTCAACAAATTAGAATCATATGGGACACTTTGAACTAATATCATTGCCCAGGCTCTACCCTAAACTAATCCAGCCAGGGTCCCTGGAGCTGAAGCACAGGCACTTTGCTTTAAACTTTCCCAGGTGATGTTAATGGGCAGCTGGGTTTGAGAAATGTGGTTCCACTATGAGCCAAAATATAGTACTAAGCCACCTGCCACCTAGTAAATGTAACTTTCATTCTATCTTCTAGGACAAAAATGTATGAAATATTAAAGTAGCTCTAATAGAACCATTAAGATTTTCAGGTTCTGATCAATTCTATGTTACATAAATCTTACTTAGGTTCATTATTATGCCTCGGTTGTGCTTTGTCCACCTTGGTCTATCTGCATAGCATTTATGGTCCTATAGTGAAGGTGGGTATGAGGACTGGAGGTGTGCAAAAGGATACGGTAACTGCCTTGCACACCTGAAACTGTGCCCGATCAACTGAAAAAGACAGAGATTGTAAAAATTGTAAGATAACTATATTGATTGTGCAATTCTAAAGTCCTCCTTTAGAAATGTTTGCATATTTTTGTTAATGATAAACACTTCCTAGTAATTGTATACAATTCAAAAAAGTATGCTGCAAATTGTTTTTTTAAAAAAAAAAAGTTTGCTCAACTGTGAAATATTACAGAAACAGAAATATTACAGAACAGAAATCAGTTCTCCTAAAATACAAATCATATCTTTGTCATGATATTACCTTAGATTCCACTACTCTCTCTGCTCCCTACTCCACGCTTTCACAGAGGTATCATTATTCTGAATTCAGTGTTTATAATAATATTTTTCATTTTCTTATTCCCATATTGACATGTCCCTAAACAATACAGAATATTATTTTGTATATCTTTATGTCGTAATTCCCATATGTGATAATCGTCTTTGGAATGTTCTCAGTCATTTTTTATCTCTTAAAATATTTTATAAATACTTACTTTGTCATCTTTATCTGCTAATTTCAATACCTAAATTTCTTGATCATTAAAATCTGTCCTTGTATTCCCCTTCCCTCAACTTTTGCTTATGGTACCTTGTTTCTTCTACTGCTGTGTAATTTTGAATTCTGAGCTTCAGTTCAGGGAATCTTTATATGAGGACAGCTATGAAGGTACAAGTCTCTTGGATATTAAGGAAAAGAATGCCCCAAATAGGGGTAATTTCAGTTTTATCTTATCACTTGGCTTCCTAGCTTCCTCTTCATATTTCTATGGCTCCTGGGGATTTCCCGTAGCTTCCTGACAACTCGACTATGTAATTGAAGACCTGTTGATAATATTTATCAAGCATATCTCAGTGATTTGTATCAGGAGCTTTTTCAGAGGAGTTAGTCTGACTTATCACTGAAAGCAGATATGTCCTTTATTACTGAGAGTCTTGATAATGAAGCTTCTGGTAATGAAATGTATCATCTTATTATTTCATCTATTCGTTGACTCAACAAATAGTAATTGAGTATCTCCTCCGTGTCTTTCTTCTGCACCCTGGGGATAAAGTGGTCATCAATAACTGTTGCTACTGGCCGGGCACATTTAGCTCACACCTGTAATCCTCGCACTCTGGGAGGCCGAGGCAGGTGGATCGTTTGAGCTCAGGAGTTCGAGACCAGCCTGAGCAAGAGCAAGACTCTGTCTCCACTAAAAATAGAAAGAAATTGGCTGGACAACTAAAAATACATAGGAAAAATTAGCCGGGCGTGGTGGTGCATGCCTGTAGTTCCAGCTACTAGGGAGGCTGAGGCAGTAGGATCGCTTGAGCCCAGGAGTATGAGGTTGCTGTGAGCTAGGCTGACGCCACGGCACTTCTAGCTCGGGCAAAAGAGTGAGACTCTGTCTCAAAAAAACAAAACAAAACAAAACAAAAACCTGTTGCTACTGTCAAGGAGCTTACATTCTAGTGGGAGAGATAAACAACAAATTAAATGTGTGTGTTATGTGTGGTGCACAGATTTGTGCTATGTACCCTATACACACATACACGTGAACATATGTTCTCAAGTAGTTGTCAGTGATCAGAAGAAAAGTAAAGCAGGGCCATGAGTCAGCATGTGATGGGTGATATTTTAGATATGATGGTCAGTGAAGGCTTCTTAGGGGAGACATTTATCAGGTAGAAAAATAGTGAGGGAGCTAAGCAGATGGAGATAGGTAGGATGAGATATCCTGGCAGAGGCACATTAAATACAAAGACTTTATGATGGAGTTTGGGATATTTTCATGGGATTAAAGAAAAACTCAGGAGAATATAAATCCTTTTAGAGGAAATAGCATTTTCGGAACACTAAATAAGTCAGTTGGTCACTGAGATGTCCTAATTACTTCATTCATAATCAAAGCAATGCTTCAACAAAATAAAAAAAAATGAAGACTTTATATATTAAGTATTGCATGAGACACAAAAGCTAAACACCAGTAACTCAATGTGTTTACAGTTTAATTGGGAAGGCAAGAGATAACCTCATGAAAAGCTGCAATTTAGTTTCAAGAGATATTTTAATTACTGTTACCCTATTACTTCCAGAAAAATAACATTTTAAGAGCTTTATAAATTGTAAACAAATTATATGTGTATTTAAGTAATAATATTATATGTATTTTTTTCAAACTGCTGGAATTTACCGAAAATTACTGGGATTCTTTTATCAGTTTCTCTTGGTTTTTGGTCTCTACAACATTGGTACAGATTACCTTTAACTCTTTTTTCAAAATAAAAGAGAGTATAAAAATAAGAATAGCTCTTTACAAACAAACACCCACATATTTCTCAAAAGAAGACACACAAATTGTCAACAGGTACATAAAAAGGTGCTCAACTTCACTAATCATCTGGGAAATGCAAATCAAAGCCACAATGTCATATCACCTCACACCTGTTAGGATGGCTGTTATCAAAAAGTCAAAAGATAACAAGTGTTGGGAAGGGTGTGGAGCAAAAGTAACCCTTGTGCACTGTTGGTGGGAATGCAAATTGGTGCAACCATTAGAAAAAACAGTATGGAGGTTCTTCAAAATATTATAAATTGAATTACCACATGACCCAGCAATCCCACTACTGGGTATATGTTCCAAGGAAATGAAATCAGTATTGTGAAGAGGTATCTACACTCCCATGTACACTGTAGCATTATTCACAATAGGCAAGATATGAAATCAACCTAAGTGTCCACCTACAGATGAATAGACAAAGGAATATATATCTCACAGGCAAAGGAATATCATTTAGCTTTAAAGAAGAAGGAAATTCTGTCATTGGCGACAACACAGTTGAACCTGGAGGACATTATGCTAAGTGAAATAAGCCAGGCTCAGAAAGACCAATACTACATGATCTCACTTATATGTGGAAGCTAAAGAAGTCAAACTCATAAAAGCAGAAGGTAGAATGGTGGTTGCCAAAGGCCAGAGGTTGGGGAAAATAGAGAGATGTTGGTCAAAGGGTACAAAGTTTCAGTTATGCAGGATAAATAAGTTCTGGAGATCTAATGTACGGCATGGACACTACAGTTAATAATACTGCATTGTATACTTGAAATTTGCTAAAAGAGTACGTCTTAAGTATTCTCATCACACACAAAAAAGTGGTAATATGTGAGGTGAAAAATGTGTTAATTAGCTTGATCATGGTAATCATTTTACAATGTGTATATATATCAAAACATTATGTTCTATACCTTAAATGTATGTAATTTTTATTTGCCAATTGTATGTAAATAAAGCTGGAAAAAAATTAAGACCATGCAGATAAACAACAAATTTTAAAACACCATTAAAATAATTTTATAGAAAAATATACAATTTTCTACAAAATTCATGCTGAGTAAACAGCCCAATTGTTAATACTACCAGACCTCTTGCCTTAACACAGTTCTGGATCCTTATAGCCCTATCTTCTACTAATACAGATATCTCCCACTTAACATAAGTAATACATTTCTGAAATGAGAGGTTCTAAGCAGAAATGCTAACTGGAAGCTTATTTTTCATTGTTTGAATGGGAAATATAATAATTTCTTATCACACCCAAACTTAAATCAATTTATTAAAATGTAACAGAAGCACAGCAAAAGCATCTACATATAAATAGGATGCTATCATATTAAAAGGCAAAATGATTAAGACATTTTGATTAATAAACTAATCATATGGCAGAGTTAATAAATAATGATATGGTTTTAGCAATGCTGTGATGCTTGTCTTATTACCTGCAACATCCAAGTTGTATGCCACCTTTATTGAAACTACATGCTCTTTTCAAAATGATTACATGATTCTCATAGTGTACCAATTATACTGGAAAATAATGCAAAACTTATCCTATATATCTTACTGTTAAAAAACTTCAAAGTTATACTAAGTATGGGGGAAATAAATATAAATTTTATCACATGAATATTGGTGAAATAATTTGTGAAAGACATATATATTGCATTAAGTTCATGTATTGGAAACCGAGAGGCATTTTATGAGGAAAATACTAGCAGAGAGATATTTGTAAAATGTGTCTATCCTGTCTTTATTTTAACTTATTCTAAAAAATGTTAGAACATATTTCTCCTCTTCATACAAGGCTAATAAACTAACAGAAAGTTAAAACATTAATAATGATTACAAATTTTCCTATATACACAAATACACATACATATGTGTAAAATCTCTAATGGTAGAAGATTATATATATAATATTTATAAATGGAACAAACAATTACATGACTGAGAAAATACTAAATTTTCTAAAAGTCAGATTCCTTGAATATTAAAAATCAATGATTATCAAATATGTTTATGTAATAATACCTTGCTTAAAGGCAAACATTCAACAGGGAACTTCATTATTTTGAAATTAGTTTATAAAGTTTTTAGTCTAATGTATTTTAAAATCATAATTCAATTCTGCAGATTTTTACATTTCCAAATGTGGAACAAGTTATTTATGGTTTTTAGAATGATAGTTTGGAAGTAATATTAATTGCCATTAAAGATTATGAATGTGATTTAATTAAGATGGACAAAATACAGATGACGAGATTAAGAGATTTTTATAGGTACTATGCCAAGTAGTTTACATATATTATTATATGTAATCCTTATATCTATAAAAATTATTATTTCAGGCATTATAGACAATAACGAAGTAAAATAAAAACAAAATAAAATAAAAAAAGAAATTTTCTAGTCAAGCTGGAGAAATAAGGACCAGATTTACCTTTTGGACTTAACTAAAAGAATGTAAAAAATATAAAACAATAGTTTTCAGATGTTGGAAAACAGGCAGTGCAGTACAGCAATCTCTGAAATAAGGAAACAAATGGGGTGAGCCCCATGATTGCCCAACATAATATCTGGAGAAAGTTTTCAAGCCAGAGGGTAGGGTAAGGAAATGCAGGGAAACTCAGCAGTGTCCTTGAGTTGAAGAGATGGACTTAGCGATAGGGAAAATGAAGGTTTCTGGAGTTCAGAGGGGAGAGTAGAAAAGAGATTTGCAGTGAAAGAAAGCTCTGAAGTTCTGCAGAAGGTCCCTTCTCTCTGAGTCTCTTCATGTGAGTACTCATCAAAACATACATGTGAGGAAACTATACTTGAAGCCTAGGAAAGAATAACCTGAAAGAAGTAAGTATAAAAAATCTCCAGGGCTCAAATGGATCCAGGAAAAATTGGTGCTCCCACCAGCCAGAGTAGAAAAACATAATGCATGGGGTATCAGGTGGACTGGTAAGACTACTGGGGTATCGGCTTAGTTGAGAGGAAAGATTAGACCTAGACCAAATGCTTCTCTCGTCCTGCATAACGGAGTTATGTTTTGAATTTCAGATTTTATTTAGATTTTAGAATATTTGCATATACATAATGAGATATCTTGGGAATGGGACCCAAGTTTAAACACAAAATTCATTTATGTTTCATATATACCTTATACACATAGCCTACAGGTAATTTTATACAATATTTTAAAAGAATTTTGTGCATGAAACAAAGTTTTGGCTGCATTTTGACTGTGATCCATCACATGAGGTCATGCGTGTAATTTTCCACTTGTGGTGTCTTGTTGGAACTCAAAAAGTTTCAAATTTTGGAGCATTTCAGATTTTTGGATCAGGGACGTATTAATTGTATCAATTTATTTAATCCTCACAGTTCTATGAAGATGCTGTTGTTTTCTTTAAAGTTAAGGAATCCGAGATACAGAGAAGTCAAATAACTTTTCTGAGGTTGTACATCTAGTAAGAGACAGAATAAACCAAACCCAGTGATCTGATTTCAGAGCCTGAGGCCTTATCCTCAAGGCTATATTGCCACTCTGAGGCATCAGAGATCCCTTTGCAGAGGAGATAATATATGACCTGAATCTGGAAGGATTTATGGGATTGAGCCAGGCAGATATAGGTAAAAGACATTTCAGGAAGAGGGAATAGCATACATGTGGGTAGACAGAACAAGTTCTATCCAGACTACTTACAAGTAATTTATAATAATATGTCTGTAGCCCACGTCAGTTATGAAGAAACCAAAAGTAGAAACACTAGTTAGGAAGTTATAGCTCTAAGCCACGTAAGAGACAATGAGGGGCCAGACTATGTTGGTGCTAGCTGGTATGTGACATATTTATGTGCTAAATTCTGTGGAAAATACAAAAATGAATGGGACATGACCTTGTTCTCAAAGGGTTTACACTCATGTGGGTATGGAGATGGGATATAGTAGATTTATTAAATTTTGATGGAAATATTAGCCTTGACATGGTTGTCAAAAAGCCTCTCCAATAAGACAAGAGGGAAAATTGACCTTCACAAGTATAAAGAGAGCAAAAATACGCTAATTTTAACATTGATAAGTATAGGATAATTTTAAGGATAAAACATGATTTCCATGACTACACAATCAGAAATAACCAGCTTTGAAGCAGTTGCCAGAAAAAAATTCCAAGGTTTATTATGGGCTCAAAGTTAAATTTGTCAGCAATATAATTCTTTTAAGAAAGGAGGGATGAAAATGGGATATGTACACTGAAGCAGAGGCTCTAAAAACAGCAAGATTTCTTCCCACAGCTGTCAGCAGTGGTCAAGTATTATGAGAATATTATGTCTGCTTTGGGGCTTTAAAATCAATATTGGCAACTTGCAGAGGGTACAGATGCAATAAAGGGCTCAGGAAATTTAGGCGCACAGAGCAAAGGTGAAAGGTATTCCGAGCTACACTGGCAAGTACAGACATGCCAATGACAATCTCACATTTAGAAAAGACATGGGCTCTATTGGATTATATTTTAAAAATTTTAACTAGTTTAACTGGAAATTATTTTGGATGTACATTCTTATTTTGTGCTCTAAAATTTTCTGGAAAATTAAATACAGCATGCACTTTAATGAAGTGCTGTAAGTATTAAAATTAAAGATAGAAGGGCTTGGGCATCAAGAAAATTAGAATTTTCTCTACTATCATTATCTCAGCCCAATTGAACACATCTAGGATTTTATATCACTATTAAAACACTTTGAAACAAATTAACATATACCAAAGAAACTTCATGACATTTCATTTAAGAAACTCTGACTTGGCAATTTTCATGTTATATTAGCAATCAAATATATTTCCTCACAAAAGTTTAATTCATTAAAATCATTATGTACATACATATGCACATATATACATTTTTACATCATAGACATATGTTCTTGACTAATAAACATTGGCTAATGCATTTGACATATTTTTTAAAGTGTTTGTTGTGTATTAGGCACTATTCAAGGTGTTTGGCATATATCAGTGAACAAAACAGGCAAAAATTTGCTGCCTTACTGGAGAGAATTCTACTGGGAGAAGGTAGACATTGAAAAATAAATATAATAAATAAATAGATGCTCTAGTATGCTAAAGCTGATGATTAATGTAGTAAAAAGGAAACCAAATAGAACAGGGTTAGGGAAATCAGGAGGGCTGAAGGATGCAGGGAACAGGGTACGATATTAAATAAAGTGGTCAGAGTAGACATCGTTGGAGAGGTGAGACTTGGGCAAAGACACAAAGGAGAGAAGGAAGACAGCCATGAGGAAGGTACACATTACTTTTGTGTAAGCATGCTCTAGGCAGAGGAAACAACTAGTAAAAAGACCCTAAGGCAAGACACTAGTGCAAAAACTGAAGGTATCTCATGTTCGTTAACAACAGCCAATGTGGCTGGCTCTGAGTGAACCAGGGGTAGAAAAATAGAAGATAAAATCAGAGAACTGGGGGATGAAAACCATGTAGGGCCTCAAAGACCATTGTAAACTTTGACTTACTCTGAATAAAATGGAGTCTATGGAGGGTTTTAAGCAGAGGAGAGATGTGATATGTCTTCTGTTTTAAAAGGACCGTACTAGAGAGTGATATCAGAAAAATGGTAGTATAGGACTTTTTAGCACTTGCCTCCCTGCAGAAACATCAATTTGAACCACTATCCATGCATGAAAATACATTTATAAGAGCTAAGGAAACCAAGGAACAGATTATAGAGCCTGAGTATGACATAGAAATTTTTAAAAGACGCATTATAAGGGGTAGGAAGGATAACTTTACATTAGCCATATCACTACTCCCCCAACTCCAAACAGCACAGCTTGGAGACAGACTCCTTCCACATGAGGGAAAAAAGAGAAGTGAGCACTGGACTTTGCCTGGAACTCCAACACCAGGCCTTCCCCATTAAAACTCAGCACTGGACAGGCCCCCATGGCCCCAGACTCCAGGCTATAGCTGAGATTGAGCTTCCAGGCCTGCTCCAGGCACCAGGTGGGATCCCACAGCCCCAGGTACCAGGTAGCCCACCCCCCCACCAGAACAACCCCAGTGGTCCCGGGCTTCTAGTCAGCCCCAGCACTGGGCCAGCCCCAGCAGCTCTAGGCTCAAGAGTATCCCACAGCACAAGGCTGTCCTGCACAGCCTCAGGTTACAGGACAAGGGTAGCATACCCCTGTAATATGCTAAAATAAAAAGAAATATTTAAAAAAAATTAAAAAAAGAATAAGCTGAACCAAGGAAGTGAAAGACTTATACACTGAAAACAGCAAAACACTGATGAAAGTAATCACAGGAGACACAAATAAATGGAAAAACATCCTGTGGTAATGGATTGGAAGAATTAATGTTAAAAATTCCATACTACCTAAAGCAATGTACAAGTTCAATGCTATCTGCATCAAAATTCCAGTGGCGTTTTTTACAGAAATAGTAAAAGCAATACTAAAATTCATATGAAACCACAAGAGACTCAAAATAGCTAAAGTGATCTTGGGAAAGAACAAAGCAGGAGGCGTAACACTTCCTGATTTCAAAATATAAAAGCTACAATAATCAAAAGAGTATGGTACTGACATAAAGACAGACATATACATAGACCAATGAAATAGAATAGAGTGCCTAGAAATAAATCGATGCATATGCAGTCAACTGATCTTTGACAATGGCGCTAAGAATGCACAATGGGGAAGCAATAGTCTCTTCAACAAATGATGTTATGAAAACTGCATATCCGCATGCACAGAAAAAGAAAGAAAAAAAGAAATTAGACTCCTACCTTACATCACACACAAAAATCAGCTCAAAATGGATTAAAGACTGAAACATAAGGCCTGAAATTGTAAAATTCCTAGAAAAAAACAGGGAAGAGCTTCCTTACATTCATCATGGCAATAAACTATTGGCTGTGACACCAAAAAGCACAGGCAATAAAAATGAAAATAGACAAGTGGGACCACATAAATCTAAAAAGCTTCTGCACAGAAACAATCAAGAGAATGAAAAAAAAACCTATAGAATGGGAGAAAATATTTGCAAACCATATTTCTTATAAGGGATTCATATCCAAAATACATAAAGAACTCATATAATTCAACTGCAAAAAAAAACAATTAGAAAATAGGCTAAGGTCTTGAACAGACATTTCTCTGAAGACATACAAATGGCCAACAGATATGTAAAAAGATGCTTGACATCATTAATCATCAGGGAAATGTAAATCAAACCTACAATGAGATAACACCTCACACATGTTAGGATGGTTACTGTAAGAAAGACATAAGAAGTATCAGCGAGGGTGTGGAGAAAAGGCAACGCTTGTACCCTGTTGGTGAGAGTGCAAATTTGTATAACTATTATGGAAAAATTATAGGGGTTTCTCAAAACATAAGAACTACCAAATGATCCAGCAATCCCAATGTGTATATATCCAAAGAAAATTAAATCAGTATTTCCAAGACATATCTGCATCCCCATGTTCATTGCAGCATTATTCACAATAGCCAATATGTAGAAACAACCTAAGTGTTCATGGACAGGTGAATGGATAAAGAAAATGTGGTCTATGCATACAATGGAATATTATTCAGCCTTAAAAATGAAGGAAATCTGTTATTTGCTACAACATGTATGAACCTAAAGGACAAATATTGCATGATTCCACTTATATGAGGTATCTATAATAGTCAAACTTATGGATGGTAAATATATAATAGTGGTTGCCAGAGTTGGAAAGTGGAGGAAAATGAGAGTTGTTCAATTGGTATAAAGTTTCAGTTATGTTAGATGAATAAGTTGTAGAAATATGCTGTACAACATAGTACCTACAGTTAACAATATGGTATCGTGCACTTCAATGTTTAAGAGAATATATCTCATGTCAAGTGTTCTTAACACACACATACACCAAATACAAAACTAACCAATCAAACAACAAAGAAAGGGACACAGGAAAACTTTGGGAGCTGTGTCTATTATGTCTATTACCTTGCTTTTGGTAATGATATCATGGGTGTGTGCATATATCCAAACTCATCAAATTGTACACATTAAATGTGTGCAGTTGTTAGTATATCAATTATACCTCAGTAAAACTGATTTTTTTAAAAAAGAAAAAAGAACTATTCCACCATGCCAGAAAATTCTATCGGATAGCACTGTCTAGGTTATTATAATGAACATAACATATGAAATGTTTGCCAGATGTACCTGATATCCCTCTTTTAGATTTCATAGGTTTTGATAAGTACAGAAAAATAACAGCAGAGAAAACACAAACTTTGAATTACTTACATATTCTAATGAAATACCAGCCTTGTATTTTTCCCACTTCTTTTGCATTTGTCTTTCACAGCTTTTTTTTTTTTTGATCTTGCATTTCTTGGTGATATCTATTTTTTCCACCACCTAGAATTAGAAATCAATTCTTTTGTTTCAAATGTGAATTTCCCCCCTCCAATTATAAGCTGCTACATTATATAACAAAATAATTGATTTCTGAGAGCTGTATTCAGACATTAACAAAACCAACAATTGGAATTATCATTCAAATCAATGTCCCTTATAAGCATTAACAGGCAATACTAAGATACAGCCTTATTTTTAGACTCTTCTCTACATTAATCTACTTTATGCCTTTAAATCAATCCTATATGATAGCGGGCATCTTTATTTGCCTCCTACATTTCAGCTTGCTTTCTCATTCTTTTAGTTCAGTGCTACTTATTTATATTCTTGATAACTGAAACAGTAAGTGTGTATTTATTCAAATTCATTTATTACATGGTGATATATTTTCTTGTGAAACAAATAATAAATATTACATATTAAACTGATTATTCTAACATGAGCCTGCTTAGATACTTCAGGTAATTTCTATTCACCATCTCCTTTTGGGGCTGGGTTAATTTGAGGTAGCCTAGAAAAATAACTTTGTGATTTGATCATTTTCTTTTTTACTCTGAGATCCACCTCTCCTTCCTTTTCTGTGTGCTCTGCTCTGTGTTACGATCACGGAAGGATGACTCCTGTAAACATTTCCCAGATCCCTATCAAATTGCTTCCTTTGGGCTCACCCAACAGGGACACACTGGTTGGAGATTGGAAGAAGAAGCCAGGTATGTCTTCCTCTCTCTCTGCTTCTGGAGATATCTTTATCAGTGTCTATAGCAACTTTGTGGTTGCAGCACTCACAAAGAGGCTATTTCCTTTGTGGTCCCAGCTCTGTCTCACAGCTCCTTCTAAGATTCCAGCTCCTATCATATGAGTACTTCTCCCATGGTTCCAGATTCCCCTTAGTAGCCTCCTGTGCTGCTCCCTGAAACAGCCCCTCTTCCGGCTCCTGTGAAGGGAACTCAGACCTTGGGCTCTGGTAACGACAGCTCCTTCTGTTGTCTCTACAGCCCTAGGAATGGAAGCAGCTTCCTGCATTTGATAACCTTTGGACGATCTCTCATCACCCGGTTATTTTGTCAGCTCTTCTAACAATTCAGAACTAGCTTCCCATAGGAAACTCCCTTTCTTGAACTACCTGACATGAGTTCTGTTTTCCTGACTCTACTGTGATTGAGAAACTCTGATAGCGCGGTTTCTAAAAGTAGCAGATAGTCACAAAAACAATTGATCTTAGGGTCAGAAAAACTATATTTAAATTCTGAGCATTCTAATTCCTTAGTGTGTGACTAGAGAAGATACCTGCATTTGAGTTTCAATATTCTCATCTGTAAAGCTTAGAAAATAATTCTGACTCCATTGGTAGATCATAAATATTGAATGAGATAACTTAGGTGAATGCGCATAGAAAATATCTGGCAGGAGATAGTCAATGAATATTCAAAATGTTGTAAAAGTGTTTTCTTCCTTCATTTTAGGAAACAATTTCACTGTTGAAGCTTTAGCTTTTGGATCTTTATCTAACTGGCAGACCTCAAACAAGATTGCTGTGAAGAGAAATCCAATCCTTTCAGGTTTACATGTGTTTATATCTGCATTGCTACTTTATCAGAGGTTGTTTAGGGGAGATAGTCTTGCTATTTAAAGAAATAATGTCTAATTCATCATAAAAGAAATCATACTCTGGCTGCTATGTATTCTTTTTGTTTTTTTCATTTAAATAAAAATTTACTTGGTTTTCTCTGCCAGTGTCAATTTTCTTGTATGCACTAAGTAAAAAGTTGTACCTTAAAACTTTCTCAAATTCTTTACTCTCTTAGGTTTTATTTAAAGCCTTTTATAATAAATGTTTTTCTTTACAAAGCCCTCTTTTAGGATTTTTATTTTTATAATATATATGTATGTATATTCAGACATGTATATTTACGAAAAACATTCTAATTTTTTTACATTTATATAGTATTTCTCCAGTGTGACTTCTTACATGTACACTAAATACAGCCTTTTTCACCATCCCTACATTCATAGTTTCTCTCCAGTGTGGATCATGTTTTCTAACGACATGTAATCTTTTACAATAGAATATATATTCTAGCATCCCTGAGTTTTTCAGTCCCTGAAGAGTAATGAGAGAAATCCACCCTCCATTTTATTAAACTTTCCCTTCCTATTGTCACCAAAACATTCCTACTGGTAACCCAGAAAGTAAGTGGAGTGAAATGTAGACTATATTATGAACAAAAAGTTTCCAGCAGTGAGCTCAGTTTTCAGCTACCAGTCACTGACGTCTATCTCTTGTCTTCAGCAAATACATTTATAACTTCCTTGTTCTAAGCAAAAGTGTTTCCCTATAATTAGAGCAATTCAAAATATTAGAGAATTATATTTTAACCAACTACTTTGCATTTTAATTAAATTTTATTGTGAACTACAATATACACTGAGGAAAATGTATGAAGCAGGAATGTATAGTACAATCCTTTCTCATACAGTGAACTTCTGTTTTATGATCCTCAAGATTAAAGCATAAAACAAAGCCATCAACCTAAATACATCCTTCAAACTCTGTCAAGATCACTACTTTTCTCCTCCAAACATAACCTAAATTTTATGGTAGTTATTTCTTTCTTTTATTTTTGATTGTATCTCCTAAGTACACATTCTTAAACATTATAATTTATGTGTATCTGATTTTTTAAGGTTACTTAAATGGAATAATCTAGGAGTGTCTAGGTTTTTCTGTTCAACATTATGTTTAGAGAAAATATGTGTGTAGCTCTAATTCATTCATGATTATATTTCCTTGTATTTTATTGTTTGACTTATTACAATTTATTTATCCATTTTACTTTTAAATAAGTTTGAGATTAATGCCAATTTGAGATATTACAAATAATGATGCTAAGAATTTTCTTGTACATGCTGCTTGGTGTACAAGTGCTTAAACTTCTATTGGGCAGAGATGTAAGAGCAGAATTTCTCTACAGAGAAAATAGGTGATACATAGGTGATACATGTTTTCAATTTTGGTAGATAATACCAAACTTGATTTCAAAATACTTTAAACAATTTATATTCTTACCAACATCTTCATAGAGTTTCCATTGCACACATCCTTGCCAACACCTAGTATTGTGTGTGTGTGCACATACATATATGTGTTTCTTAAATTTAGTGATATCTTACTATAATTTTAATATGCCTTTTCTTGTGTACCAATGAATTGAGCATATTTTATATGTTTATAGACCACTTTTTTCCTTTACTTGTGGAAGAGGAGGAGTTTAAAGTGCTGATCAAATTTTTCCTATTTTCTATTAGGTTGTCAGGATTCTTCTTGTCGATTGTTTTTTCCCAATTTTTTTATGTTAAAATACATACAACATAAAATTGACCATATTATCCATTTTAAGTTCAGTGATATTAAATACATTCATAATGTTGTGCAACCGTCATCACCATCCATCTCTATAACTTTTTATTTTGTAAAACTGAAACTCTATAGCATTCTACTTTTTATGCATTAAAGAATAACTTCCCATTCTACCCTTCCCTAGCTTCTGGCAACTACCATTATACTTTCTATCTCTACGATTTTAATTACTCTAAGTATTTCATATAAGTAAAATCATACGGTATGGGTCTTTTTATGACTGCCTTATTTCACTTAGTATAATGTCTTCAAGATTCATCCATGTTGTAGCATATTACAAAATTTCCTTCCTTTGAAAGACTGAATAATATACTATTGTATGTATATAACACATTGCATAATTATTCATCCATCCATGGACACTTTAGTTGTTTCCATGTTTTAGTTATTGTGATTAATGCTGCTATGAATATGAGTATACAATTTTTGTGACCCTGTTTTCAACTATTTGGGGTATATACCTAGAAGTACAATTGCTGTATCATATGGTAAGTTTATTTTTAATTTTTTAAGGGACCACCATACTGTTTTCCACAGCAGTTATACCATTTTACACTACCATCAACAATGTATAAGGGTCTCAATTTCTCCACATTCTGGCCAACACTTGCTATTTCCTGTTGTTGTTGTTGTTGTTTATAGCAGCTACCCTAGAGGGTGTGAAGTAGTATCTCATTGCGGTTTTTATTTGCATTTTTCTAATGATATGTGAGGTTGGGCATTGTTTTATGTGGTTGTTGGCCATTTTTATGTCTTCCTTGGAGAAATGTTTGTTAAATTCCTTTGCCCATTTCTGAATTGAGTTATTTGTTTTTGTTGTTGTTATGCTTTAGAAGTTCTCTGTATATTCTGGATGTTAATCCATCATCAGATATACGGTTTACAAATTTTTTTTGCATTTTTTGGGTTGCTTCTTTACTCTGTCTTTTGATGTATGAATTTTTTTAATTTTCACGAAGTTCAATTTGTCTATTTTTTCTTTTGTTGCCTATGCCTCTGATGTTATATCCAAGAAATCATTGCCAAATCCAATGCCGTGAAGCTCTTGCTCTAGTTTTTCTTCTAAGACTTTTAGAGTTTTAAGTCTTACATGTAGGTTTTTGATCCATTTTGAGTTAATTTTTGTATATGATGTAAGGTATGGGTCCAATTTCATTTTTTTGCATATAGATATCCAGTTTTCCCAACAGTACTTGTTGAAGAGACTATGCTTTCCCCATTGTGTATTCTTGGCACCCTTTTCAAAGATTAGTTGACTGTATATGTGTTAGTTTATTTCTGGGCTCTTTATTCTATTTCATTGGTCTATATGTCTGTTAAAAACAGTCTCACATTTTCTGATTACCATGGTAATCCAAATATGAAAAGTCAAAAAAGTGGCTTTGGAGTAAGTTTTGAAATCGGGAAGTGTGTTGCCTCAAGTTTTATTCTTTCTCAAGATTGCTTTGGCTACTGGGGGTCTTTTGTGGTTCTGTATGAATTTTAGGATTGTTTTTCTATTTCTGTGAAATATGTCATTAAAATTTTGATAGTGATTGCATCAAATCTATAGATTACTTTGAGTAGTATGGATATTTTAACAATATTAATTATTTCAATCCATTAACATGGGATATGTTTCCATTTATTTGTGTCTTCTTCAATTTCTTTAATCAATGTCTTATAAGTACATTGTACATATACAGGATACAAATCTTTCAATCTCTTGGTTAAATTTATTCCTAAGTATTTTATTCCTTTTGATGTTATTGTAAATGGGGTTGTTATACTAATTTCTTTTTCAAATAATTCATTGTTATTGCATAGAAACAACTTATTTTTATATGCTATTTTGTATCCTGCAGCTTTACTGAATTTGTTTATTATTTCTAATACGTTTTTGATAGAGTCTTAAGGCTCTTCTGTATATTAGAAGTTCTTCCTTTATTTACTTATTTATTCAGGAAACCAGTCCTTTATCAACTATATTTATTATAAATGCCTTATACAGCTACAGGTCTTTTCCCACTCTCATAATGGCATCTTTTATAAGCAACAATGGCATAAAAGTATGATTAAATGGACTAAACTAAAATTAAGGACTTTTATGGTCTCATAAAAATTACTTGGGCAAAAACTTTCAATAAATATTAGCAAATAAAATGCTGCAGCATAGTAAAGGGATTCTTCATGACTAGGCAGGATTTATTCTGGGAATGCAAGGGTGGTTCAACATAAGATAATGAATCACTGTAAGACATCACATTAATAGAACAAAGAAAAAAACCCACATGATTCTCTCAATTGCTGTAGAAAAGGCATTTGACAAAAATTCACCATTTCATAATAAAAAAAACTCTCAGAAAACTAGGAATAGGGTCAAAATTCCCCAACATGATAAAAGGTATTCATTAGAATCCCACAGCTAACATTATACTCAATGGTGAATAACTAAAATATTTCCCTATAAGGAAGGAACACAATGAGGATGCCTGCTTTCACTGGTGCTATTCAACATCATACTAGAAGTTCTAGCCAGAGTTTTAGACAAGAAAAAGAAATAAATGACATCCAAATTGGAAAAGAAGAAGTAAAACTATCTCTATTCACAGATGACATAATCCTGTATATAGAAAACCGCAAAGAATGCACAAAAAAGTTTCTAGAGCTAATAAACACATTCAGAAAAAAATATGGGAGTACAGGAACAATGCATAAAAATCAGTTTTGTTTCTCTACACCAGCAATGAGTAATTCAAAAAAGAAATTAAGAAAAAAATTCTTTTTACAATGGCATCTAAAAGAAATAAATTCTTACGAATAAATATAATCAAGGAGGTGAAAAATTTGTACATTGAAAACTACAAAACATCACTGAAAGAAAATAAGGAAAATCTAGATAAATGGAAAGACATACCATGTTCATGACTACAAAGACTTAACATTGTAAAATAACAATACTATCCAAAATAATCTATAGAGTCAATGTAATCACTATCAAATTTCCAACAGCCTTTTTTTTTTTGCAGAAATGGAAAAGTGACTTTCAAATTCATAAGCAATTTGAAGGGGCCCTGAATACTGAAAACAATCTTGAAAATGAAGAAAAAGTTGGAGGACTCACACTTCTCAATTTTGAAACTTACTACAAAACAGTATAGTAACTGGCCTAAGGACAGATATATAGACAAATGGAATAGAATAGAAAATCCAGAATAAATCCTTGTCTGTATGGTCAACGGATTTTCAACAAGGATGTCAAAACCATGCAATGGGGAAAGAAAGGTCTTTTCAACAAATGGTGCTGGGAGAACTGGATATCCACATCCAAAAGAATGAATCTGGACTCTTACCTTACATCATGTACAAAAATTGACTGAGAATGGATCAAACACCTAAACTTAAGAGCTAAAACTATAAACTCTTAAAAAGTTGAAGGGGATGTCCTAGCATATACAAGACCCCTGGATTCCTAAAAAGAAAATCATTAAAGTGACAGTCTCCTAAATCTTTGTTTTCTACCCTCTTACACACGTGCTACCATGACATCCAGATTATTTGCCATTCTTGCATTAACTTCTACTAAATTGATATCACCCCTCACAACTTTATGACTTGGTGGATCAGAAAAAAACTTAGTAGTGAAGAGTCACTATTGCCTTTAGGATGAAAGGAGTAGAGTATTATCAACTTAGACCAGAGTAATGTTCTGCAGAATAGCCAGATGACTGAAGTCTTTTGAAATCATGTTGTGACACAGAGCAGGTGAATGAAGATAGCTCTCAAGCCAAGATTGTGAATGCATATTCCATGTGAAACTAAATCACTTATACTCCTTCTTCTGATGGGGTTGAAATGAATGCATTTGCCGTATCAGTAGCCATATCCAAAGTCTATGAACCATGTTGACCTATATGAGTAAATATACCACATAAGACAATATAACTGTGTTTAGGATTACTATTTCTTGAAATGTACAATAGTCCAACAACAGCCATCATATTCCAACAATTTTTTACATGAGATGGACTGATGACTGAAGGAGCTCAGGAAATTTCACCCCAAAATATGACTCCTTGGTATAAAGAGTATTTTGAATTACAGGCCCTTTGAGATCAAAAAGCATTGGAAGGGGCTTTTCCTCTATCTGCATAAATGGGACTCACTGATCAAAAGAACAATGGACTTCCCTTCCTCTCCCTGTTATCTCAATATATTGCAAGAAAGAAGATCAAGAATGCAACCAGACCTGAACCAAATCATTTGAAACATAATATCTATCTCTCAGGTTAATATGAGTTGGTCTGTTTTCCCCATCCATTCATTCTCCCTAGCAACCCCTAAACAGAATTATCTATATTCCTTATATCTTCTCCTCAAAAGACATGTATAAAAATATCTGGACCCCATTGGGATACTGGGTAATCACTCCATAGTTCTCCCCATGGGCATGGAAATAAATCTTTCTCTTACTAATCTGCCTTAATTGTGAGTTGATCTTTCAGCGAACTTTTATGGGAAAGGGCAAGTATTCCCCTCACCCCTACATGACCTTGCCGCCTTTATTTTCTGAACCTGAGTCTAATCTTTGCTAGTTTACTTGGGATATGGCATGGCTTCAGAATTGTTATTCTGTCGAGACTGAGCCATTTTAGGCACTTAGACTTGACCTTTACTATCATCATGACTCTCACTCTTAAGGTGAGTGTTCAGACAACTATTAAGTGTATTCATCCAAATTATGCACTGGGGAAATAATAACAGAGTTGTTACAGAGACCCACCAGATCCAGTTACAGTCTTGGGCTATAATGCCATTCATCATCTGGCCCCCATAACTTCCATTCTAATGAAAGGGGCATGATGTCATTTTTGTACCCCTGTTATCCTCTTCAATCATTGGGTGCTGGATCTAAGAACTGTCCCAGTTTTTTAAATGGGTCAGGGATTAGGATTTTGCATTATAGCAGCTCACATCAGCCTTTTGTTCTCTAGCTTTTCTTTTTTTTATTCTGAATAATTTGTTACTTTAGACATTATGCCTTTTTTACCCTTAAATGACTCACAGCATGTTTCCTAAGAACAAGAAAATTATTTTTCACTACCATAGTAAAATTACCAAAATTATAAAATTTAATATTGATTACTATTATTTAATCCACAGCTTATATTCAAATCCCATCATCTGTCCTAATAATTTCCTTCATAGCATTTTTTTTCTTTCCTGGTTCATGATTCACTCAAGGATCACATATTGCCATCAGTTTTCATGTCTCAGTTCTGCCATCTTTCCTTTTTTTTTTTTGTTCATGACCTTGATGTTTTTGAAGCACATAGCCCAATTATTTTGTAGAATGACTCTCATTTTAGGTTTGCCTAATTTTCCTTATGATTATATTTATGTTATACATATTTGGCAGGAACATCACAGAAGTGGTTCTGTGTCCTTCTCAGTACTTCATATCAGGAAGCACATGATGTCTTTGTGTCCCATCATCGGTGGTGATGTGAACATGGTTCACTTGGTTAAAGTGGTGTTCGCCCAGTTTTCCACTGCTAAAATGACATTTTATCCTTAGAAATTAATAAATAATGTGAGCAAAGATACTTTGAGACTATGTAAACATGCTTTCTCTCATCAAACTTTTACCCGCTATTTCTAGTATCTGTTTTTGAGTCTTGCCTGAATCAATTATTACTAAAATAATGATTTTCTAATTTTATCATTCCTTCATTAACTAGCTGACATTTTACTGTCAAGAAGAGCTTTCTCCCTCCTCCATTTATCTGTTTTTCATTATTATTTACATCATTAAGGACTCAGGGATTCTTATTTCATTCAATAGCTTATATTTAGCTACTATTATTATTAATTTTGCTGCTCAAATTGTCCCAGATTCAGCCAAATCAAGCCCTTTTAAGCTCATTCATGTGTTCTTCAGATGTATCTTTGTTATTCATTTTGGACTTCTTGCTTTCTATCATAAATGTTCCTGATTCATCTTGTACATTCCCTGACCCAGAGCTAGATTTGCTATTTCTCCAAAAAGTCCAAATTCCTTTTGAAAAATAATACTATTTAAAAATCAAGATTTGGGCTTTAAGTATGCTCACTGTTACTTGAATGTCATTGCTTTCAGCTCCTTTCAACAATCTATGGCTGTATTTATATCTGTGTATCTATATCTATACATCTCTATGCATCCATATCCATTTCCACATCCCCATATTTGTACCTGTATCTATACCTATACCTACCTATACCTACATTTACATCTACATCTATATCTATATCTACATATTTAAAACACTATAATTCCAATTTCAGTTCAATATTATATGATTCACTCTAGTCCTATTCCTTTCCATATTTGTTGCTCTCTTTACTAAATGTGATAAACATGGTTTTCATTATCTACAATATATATACTGATTTGTTCAGTTCTATAACATGCATAATATAGTTTCAGAATTGCTAATACATACCAATGCAAAAGCCAAACCTACTAACTATAATTCAGTAATCATTTACTGTTCTTTTTCTTCTTTAGACTTAGAGCTAATAGTCAAAATACTGTGTTCAAAAGTTACTTGGGTTAGTTTTTTGTCTGCTTGTTATTTTGTTCTGTTTTACCCTTCAGTGTGGTTATGTTATTAATTTGAAATATAATTAGGTTGATTTGTTTTTGTTTGGATTCTATTTTAGGGATTTTTTTCATATCTTTGTTCATTTTTTTTGTTTGATTTCAATTCATTTTATATTTCAAGTACCTACAATTTCAAAGTGGTTCCATGAGTCAAAACTAAACGAAATGGTATATTCAGAGATGTTTTACTCATCTCCCCTCTCCCAACTCTTCCATCACTTTCTCTTTTATCCCCTGTTGGTTATTAATCTCATTAGTTTCTGGTTCACCTTTCCCTTTTCTTTTTTCAAAAATAAGAAGATACGTTATATATGTCTATATATATTTTCTTTTCTTTATACACAAAAGGGAACACACAATACACATTCCTTTGTCTTTGTTTCCCCCATTCCAACAATATATTCTGGAAGTTACTTTATATCAGTTAAAATAAACCTTCCAATGAAGAACTCTGCTCTGTGTATTACCATAAATTATTTCTTTAATCTTCTATGTATGGGTGCTTACATTGTTTCCAATACTGTTCAATAAGAAAAAAAATGTCATGATGAATATAATTGTGCCTTTTTTCTGTTTTCTTTGCTTTTCACTTCCTCCTCCTTCTCCCCATCTTGGCATTTTTGGAGTGTACCCTCTGGCTTAATTTCTGAAAATGGCACTGCCGAGTCAAAAAGTAAAGACATAAATACATTTTTTGGATTTTATCAAATTCCCCACCATAATTATACTATTGTAGTGTTCTGTATTTCCACTAGCAATATATGAGAGTGCCTGTTCTTCCTGGTCTTGCCAACAGAGGGTAACGTTAAGCTCTCAAATTTTGGACAATGGATATGAAAGAAATTGTGTCAGTGTAGTTTGAGTTTACATTTTCATTATAAGCAAAGTTAGCATCTTTTAATAAGTTTGAGAACCATTTTTGTGTCTCTTTAAAACTATTTTAAAATTCAAAATTGTTCATGCATTTTCCCATTTTTTTCTATAGGTTTATTTATTTAGGTTGTCAGACTTCATCTTTTAGATTTATTTATTAGGATATTAATCATTTACCTCTAACATGTGTTGCAAATATTTTTTCCCAAAAAGTCATTTTTGGTTTTTTCCATGTTTTCTTTTTCTTTTCTTTCCTTCTTTTTTTGTCATGTAATTTTTCTTTCATTTTAAGCAGTAAAATTTGTCCTTTCTTTTATTGCATATGGACTTTGAATACTATTTGAGACAGCTGGCTTTCCAGGAGTTTGGATAGGCTACTAGTGAATTATTTTCTCAAAGATTTTTCATGGAGGGTGAAAAGGAAGTAGTAGCCATTTGGTAGATGGCTTATGCTGATCTGCTGACTGATTTCATTGGCATGAAGCAGTATCTAGACCTGCAGGTACTATAGCTTCTTTGAATTTTCCTTTAGTTTTTTGACTTCTGGGTCAGCTTGTGCTCAAGTTTCCAGTCTGCCTGTGACCTTTCCTTCCTGACTGCATGCCCTGTGGACTTCATGCTGCAGCATTAGATGTGGAGAGAGAACCTTAAAGAGACTGCTTATCCAGCTCCCACAATTAAGAAAGTCAATTCCCTTTAACAACTGCCTCCATATATATATATATAATATATTAATATATTAATATATAATATATATTATATATATATAAAATCTTCTACTTGTCTTCTTCTCTGGATGAACCCTCATCAATAGAAAAATGGTTTCCATTGGTAAATTATTTTGGGGAAACGCTGTAAGACTTACCCCTGTTTGGAGATTCACAACAGATGTTATCATATTAGTCTCTAAGACAACCTGAAATAAAGAAATCTTTCACTATATTCATCACAGCATTGCCACACTTTCTAGACTTACTACCAAAACCAGTTATCTAAAATTGATTCATATCTCATAGAGCTAGTTTTCCAAATAAAATTTTTGTGAAATATGTGTGTGCGTGTGTGTGTGTGTGTCTTGAAGCAATATTCCAATCCAAATGAGGTAGGTTTAACTACACAGGAGTTATTTTTAGTCTTTCTCAACGTTGAAACATAGAGCCCATACATTTTGGACAGTCTTTCTTATTTTAAAAAAATTAAGCCTTTTTCTAAAGGTTTATTTCCTTTGGTCTATGATCAATAAAGCTGAAAATCTAATCGCTATTAATTTGCCTCTCACTTTTCCATTATTATTAACAGGACCCACAATAACTAGGAGGATTGAGTCCTGAACACATATTCAGGTCGTTCACTTCACATAGACAAACAGCCAAGAGGGCAAGTGGGGATTGAAATCAATTCCAAGCTCTTCTAAACGTCATTTGCTTCATGGGGCAGAGCTGCATCTGCCTGGAGTAAGGAGCATCTTTTTAAATTAGTACAAAGGCTCCATCTGCACTCCAAGATGCATGACTATGGGGATATGCACACCTGGAGAAGTGTCTGTATCTAATCTGAGCAAAGACACCATATTTATTTGTGTCTAATGCACCTAAAAAGCCTATGAAAATTTTCTTGTTTTCATTTTGCCAATAAGGAAATTGTGTTTTGAAGAGGATAACTAATCTAAACATAATCCCACAGCTAGTAACCTGAGGCCAGCTGTATTTATTTCTTTTCCACTGTGCTAGACTGTCTTCTTACACTGTGTCACCCCCATCCACTGCACTTCTTCATGTGTTATGTTTTTCTAATTATTTATAACCGCTTGCTTTCTAGTGCATTCTCTTTAAAAATCTAGATTATGATTCCACTGTGACAAGTGGGAAATGAATGTCTTTCATTCTACTGTATATTGTTCAAATGTTTACTGTATGTATGTAATTTTGAAGTTAATTCTGTAATTTTATTTTGAAAATTCATTCCACATATTTTATTGAGTTTTCTCTAAACTCCTCTGTTTTTCTAGCAGCTTTATAACTATCTACAACCAATCATGGAATAGAAAAATATACCTAAGCATCCTCTGCAAAGTTTTTAAGCCATATGACATTACAACATAGAATGCTGTCATATGTTAGAACCATAAATAACAGAAGTTGTGCACTAAAAATTGTTTTATTTTTAAAATAATGCCCATTTGTATTCCACATTATTGAAATAACATTATACTTTTAATAAACATCTCTAGACATAATTATTTCATTACTTTATCCCATAGAAAGTTGTGATCCCTTTATTTATTGCCTAATCTTTGAAAATCAGTGATTTTTTTTTAAAGACTCTAAGTAGAAAACATTTAAAAAATGAGCAACTAACAAACGCATGGACTAATCACTAGGTGGCAAACAACTGGATATTTTCAAACATCTACTGATGTTTGAAAACATCAGTAGATTGTTTGCAATAAAAAAAATCAGAAACCTATAAAAAGACATAATAATGACAAAAGATTTAAAATAATGGAAGATTCTTTTTCAACACATTCTTATTTTCCCAAAAATGTCATGATACTGAGTAAGTAAATAAGGGAATCATGTTGATTGCTATGTAACAATGTTTAATCATGTGATTCAGTTCATAGCTTTTAAGACTCCATGAAAGAAAATGTTTAAGTCATGTCAGGCAAAACATCATGTGGTATAGATGTAAAACAGGGTTCAGTGGGAGAAAACTTACAAGCAGAGAAGTGGTAGAGCACACACATGTCCCTGAACTCCACCTATCCCACAATGAAGACTGAGCATAGGCCTGCACATACCACATTGTACTAGATAGTAGGAACCTTCTTCCTAAACCTCTAAATATCTTATTTATAATGAGGGTTAGGGGAATTCTATGTGACTAAATAACAGAGGAACTCCTTGGGCAGGGAAGTGGCCTTGTTAGAAATGGGAAATTCTTGAAGCTCCGCAACTGGTATCACACTATTGTTTTGATGAGTTAACTCAAACTACTTGAGCCACTCTTATAAACTATTAGTGGGAATGAGATTAACACCAGAACTCTCCACATTTGTTGCTCCTTATGTATTTAATCACTGTAGCTTGAAACTTCAGTAGGATAGTTCTATAGCTTACAAATAAAATGGTTTATTCATAATTATAATTTATAACATTTTTGCTTTTTTTTCCCCACCTGTCCGTGATTTTATCTTCCTTCTAGAAAGAGATTGTATTTTTTCTCCCTTGGGAAAATCCATTTTATATGGTTTTGATAAGGCTAATCCTGTCCCCAATATTTTCTTCCTCCACTTCCTGTGTAATAATTGAGCAAATGGTTGCTGCAAAACCAGGTGTGTTCAATCAATTTTCCCCAGGACAATTTCCCCCAGGGCTATCATAGACAAAGAGCCTATTTCTGATAGGAATGTTGAGCTGTGGACTGAGTCTAGAGCTACCAGCAGCAATTCCTTCTTCTCTAAGAGACAATCACATAATAAGGTAAGCAGTGGCAAAGGACAGAGGGAGAGAGAAGAAAGAACTAATAACATTGTTTAAGCTTTGTATTTATTAATAGTTATGACTGAACCCAAGCCCACATTCCTTTCACATACATAAATAAATTCCCATATCATCTCTAATTAATTTGAATTGAATTACTCTTTCTTGTATATGAATGAGCCATAACTGGCATAATAATTTTAAAAATCTGCTACTTCAATTTTTGCCATCAGGATTAGTTATTCCAATTCTCATAGAGAGTATGAGACCCATATTTCTAACTTTTAAGTAATTGATGTACTTTTTAATTACACTAATGTTATGATTGATGATTGATACTTTGGAAATCAAAAAACTTAATGTACTTTCTAAGAGAGGATTATTCACTATTGGAAAGGCCAAAAAGAACACTATATTACAACACTTGAGGAGAGCATAAAAAAAAAACTGACAGAATACTATAATACAATGATACCAGTTATAGAAGCAATAGTATCATCAGCCACAAAATATTCTATAGAAATTTCATATGTACTTTTTCATTTGAAAAATATCACATAAAGCAACCATTCAACCTTTTATATTGCTAAAGGGGAAAAAAGAATACTAACAATATATTCTGTTTGTTTTTACAATATACTCTAGCTGAAAATTTAAAACAATTTTCTCAAACTCCTGGCCTCAAGCGATCCTCCCACCTCGGCCTCCCAAAGCACTGGGATTACAGGTATGAGCCACTGTGCTGGGCCTAAAACAATTTTCTTAGATAATTATGTTGCTAATCTTTACTCCATAAATCTAAGGTATCTATCATCTATCTGTCTTATCATCTATCTCTATTTTTTATAAGAAATATAAAAAGAACACAGCCAGACATATAGGATATGAAGGAAAAAGAAGTGTTTCTAGTGCCATTTATTTTATTATTTATTTATGAAGTTCATAAACTTTAAGAGATTTCAATGACATTGTAGATCTTTGAATACTGCAGGCTTAAGTGATTAGGAACTTAGTATTTTAATTTTCCCTTCTGATCTGTTTGCTTTGATTTTGTTCAGAGTTAATTAGAAAAAGCTTAAAAATAGTAATGAGAAAAAGTTTTATTTTTATTAGAATTATGCTGAAGAGTTAGCATGTAGTACAGATTTCTTAAATTGAAAAGTCTGTTGAGCAGTGAATCTATTTCTAGGCCACTTTTTCAAATTAAAGAAATATATATTAATGGATTGTAATCTTCTATGAAATATTTTATTTTATTTCTGAATTTAATCATTATGGAAAGAAAAATTTCAAAAATATTTATACCTTCTGACACATTGAAAATTTGAAGTCATTTAAGAATGTAGTCATTTCTTCTTTATTATTTCATATGCTTTTAAAATTATATTGATTCATTATGTTCAAATGTGTTCTAAGCTTCCAAAAGTATTCATTCAAAAAAATGTTTGAAAAAATTCATGCCAAAAAAAAAATGTTTAGCTTTTTAAGGCAAGCAAAAATCAGACATCTTCAAAAAACTGCAGTGACTACAATAGAGATGAGTTCGATATTTGTCCTTTCATGTCCAGCATTCATTTTCCCTTTTTAGAGTAACGACACTTCAATTTCCTTTTTGGGAGGCCATATCTTTCTTCTCTTTTACACAGCATCTTTCCTCACCACTAATACTTCTAATATCATTTGATACAGCAAACCTCTATGAGGCAAAAAAAGCAGAGATGCCTACACTATGGCTTGGAATTGCTGCAGAACACTTTTTTCCTCTAGACCTGACTCAAATCTAGCAGCTATTTTTTTTTTTATTTCAGGGTATTGTGAGGGTGCAAACCTTATGGTTACACTTTATGTCTTTACCTCACCCAAGTGTGGGTTAAAGGCATGCCCTTCCCCCAGTACAGTGCTCCCTGTGTCCTTTAGTTGCGGATTTACCCCCCATTCCCCTAATCCCTGGAGAGTATTTCTGCCATGTGATCACCCTAGTGTTGATCAGTTAGTACTAATTTGATGGCAAGTACAAGTGGAGCCCATTCTTCCAATCTTGTGGTGCCTCACTTTGGATAATGGCCTTAAGTTTAATCCAGGAAAGTATAAGAGGTTCCGGATCACTGTCGTGTCTTATGATTGAGTAATATTCCATTGTATACATATACCAAATTTTAATAATCCACTCATGGATTGACGGGCACTTGGGTTGTTTCCACAT
>CAUYSK010061453.1:0-93222 GCA_963575035.1 Avahi laniger | reverse complement strand
CTGACGCCACGGCACTCGCCCCAGGCAAGAGAGTGAGACTCTGTCTCAAAAAAAAAAAAAAAAAAAAAAAGAAAGCTCGGTCTACCCGATACACTCCTGTTCCCCCTTCACCTGGTGTTCAGACACCCTGTGCCCTCCTGGAGCTCAAGGGCAGATGGTCCCCATCACCCTGTATCTGTCCCCTGCCCCCAGCAATATTAATAATAACTATCATTTTTTGAGAGTTTAGTACACACCACGCGCCATGCTGGGCATTTTATATATTATATGATTTTCTGTGATCAGGCAGAATTGGCTCCATTTGACGGATGACGACATTGAGAAAGCCTGAGCTCAGTACTGTATCCTATGATGACATGCAGCTAATTAAATGGCAGATTGGAATCCAGGTCTGTCTGACTCTAAAGCCCGTGCCTTCATTGCATTATTAGGCCTTTCCCATCTCTGATATTGGAGTTGGCCCTCAATTCCAATATGCCTTTGAGACCTGATCTCTCCGAGGGACAGCAACACTCGGTATCTGGGTCACATCTGTGGCTGGGGCATCATCTTAACTATAAGGCAGGTTCCCAGGGTGGGGCTTTCAGGCTCTGGGGCAGTCCACAGGGGGAAATATTTTTGGACTGCAGTTGAGCTTAGCCACGTGGGCTTCCAGCTCCTGGGGCCATGGGAGTGGAGTCCACAGAGCACGGGGGCCCAGAGGGGCTTCCTCGTGCTGCTGGTTATGTGGAAGGTTCGCTGGGGTGCAGGGAGCTGAGTGTCCTGCCCAGCAGGAAGGCTCAAGGCCTACCTCCGGCCTGTGGCTGCACTTCACCAGGAAGAGCTGAGCCTCCTGCACTGAGGACAGAGCTGGCGGCAAGCCTGGGGCACTTCCGGCTGCTCTGGCCCAGACAGCCCCTCCTCTGGGCCTGGGTGGGAAGGTTAATTTGGGGAATGGACAAAAAGAAGGAGGACTGTAGTGTCAAAGCCTCAGGAATCCCCAACCAGAGCAGTTCAGACCTCAAGAAGGACAAACAGAATGCCAGAAGAGCTGGCTCAGGGGAAGATTTATTTGCTCTGAGGCTCCACAGGGAGAGATGTGTGGGGGACACAGGACACAGGTAGAGTCCTCCCCACAACCTGCATCTGCCCAAGGAGCAGGGCAGCCCAGATGCCAGGCTGGACGGAGGGGAGAAGGCAACGGCAGCAGTGGTGCCAGCCTCCGAGGGGGTGACGACCTGGTGCCTCCTGCTGCATGCCTCTCACACGATGCCATCGAAGCCCTGCAGGCCACACTTCTTGCCGGCCACCTGGCAGCCAAACGTCAGTGCCTCCTGCATGCTCTTCCCTGCAGGAGGGACAAGTAGCTGTGTCACTCAGGTATTTGGGGCAGGGGCAGTCTCAGCCCTGTCCCCTCCTGCTGGGGTACTCACCCTGGGAGAGGCTGAAGATGACAGAAGCATTGAAGGTGTCTCCAGCCCCCAGAGTATCTACCATGCGGGGTGGCGGGAAAGCATCCGAGTGGAGCAATTTGCCATCAGGGCACAGGGCGTCGGCGCCCTTCTCAGCCCAGGCACAGATGAGCACAGCCCTGCAAGACAGCTCCCCTCAGCTGGGTGTCACCCCACTTGCTCCCCCAGACCATGCCCTGCCAAGGCAGACCCCGGGAATCCAGCTCACCTCCCGCCCCCTAGGGCCCCTTCTTGGCGTCCGGGCTCACCCTTTCCTCACACGACTATACAAGCTCCTCAGGGCTTCCTTTGCTGACTGGAACCCCAAGTGCTTGGCCACGTCTTTGCTGACAAACACCTGTGGGCAGTGGGAGAGAGAGGGTGGCAGTCATTCTAACTCTAGTCACTCACCAAGGGCAGCCCGGCGTTGCCCTCATTTTATGACCCCCCAACATAAAACATGGCCACGTAAATCCCCAACATAGCATCTTGCCATCCCACAGGAAGATGTTTTTATATGTGCTTAAGATATGTGAGAATACAGCCTTATAAACTGTGACACAAAAGTCCTGATCCATTCATTCTAGGGTCAATAATTAAAGCCCCAGAGAAAGCCTTGAGCGCCATCTTGGGGTAGACTCCATCCCCGCCAGGTTGCGCTGCGTGGGCTCTCAGGAGCACGTTTTGTTGTGCTTTTCCCCCACATAACTATGCTGTCTAGGTCTCATTTCTTCATCTATAAAAAAAGTGGGGGGAGGGAGAGGGATTCTAGAACTCCCTCAACACTAGCTACACATTAGAATCTCCAGAGATAGTTTTAGTAAAAATTACCAAAGCCCTGGCTCTACTTCTACCAATCATAAAAACTGAGAGGGTGGGGCTCAGGCATCCATATTTTTAAATGAGCAGCCAAGGCTGAGGACCAACGGGCCAATGGTCTCCCACCAGCTCCAGCTATGATGCTGGGATTGTCTCCCAGACTCCACTTACATCCCAGCCTTGCCCAAATTTACCTTGTGCAAGTCTCCTTCCCCCCCTCCCCTCACCCCTAGTGGCTCCCACAACCTGCCACCCACCTTAGAGTTGGAAGAAACCTCGGAGAACAGTTCCATGCCCTCATTTTGCAGAGGAAAAGACTGAGGAGGCCCAAAGAGGTCATGCCTCCACGCAGGCTTGCCCTGTGGCTGTCTTGGCTCTGTCCAAGCCCTCCGGGTACCCCATACCTATGCACCCACCTGGGGTGGAGACATTCTACTCCTTGGACACTGCTGAAGCCTGCACTGGAGTCCAGAGCTGGGGGTCTGCGTCTTTACTTTGCCCCCACCTTCCAACACCACCAAGCCAGAAACTGCCACTCCGAGCATGGTAGGCAGGACACAGGGACTCCCTGGCTCCCTTTAAGAAGCAATTAGGCCAGGCACAATGGCTCACACCTGTAATCCTAGCACTGTGGGAGGCCGAGGCAGGAGGATGGCTTGAGGCCGGGAGTTTGAGACCAGTCTGAGCAACATAGTGAGAACCCATCTCTACAAAAAACAGAAAAATTAGCCGGGCATGGTGTGGAGCGCCTGTAGTCCCAGCTACTCAGGAGGTTGAGGCAGGAGGATCACTTGAGCCCAGGAGTTTGTGGTTGCAGTGAACTATCGTGACACTACTACACTCTAGCCTGGGCAACAGAGCGAGACCCTATCTCAAAAAGCAAAACAAAACAAAAAAACAAACACATTAGCGAGATGTGGCGGGGAGAGGCTGCATGGGGCACTCACCACATCTCCGTAGCCAAACAGCTGGAACAGCTCCTCATGGGGCTTTTCCACCTCCACGGATACCCGGATCCTCTGCTCCGGAGGCAGCTTGGCATTGTGCTCGTCTATCCGCTGCAGCATCTTCACCTGCTCTGAGGCATTCCGGCCCTGGGGCAGGACAGGGCAGCTCAGGACTGCTGGGCACTGCCTACCTGACCCGGCTCATTTTTCCCTCCCTGCTGGAATTCTGGGTGAGTGGGAAGAGGGGCCGGGGGAGGCTGGGCTGGAAGCCCATCCCAAGTTATAAGATTTTAGAGCTGTCATGGACCTTGAGACCTTATCAAGCAGCTCCCTTATTTCACAGATGAGAAGACTAAAGAATAAAAGAGACTTTCCAAAGGACCTACAATAAGTTAAATGACAGGACTAGGATTAAAACTCAGGACTTCTCAGCGTTTCCTCCTACCCAGACCCCAGAACCTCTCTTGGAGTGAAGGTCCTAGTTGCCTTTATTTGGGAGCTGGGTCAGGTCCTCTCCTTCCTGCTCCCCCAGAGGTAATGCGTCAGGCCCTAAGCAGCCAGCCTCCTGTCAGAGGCGGAGTTGGAGGAGGTGGGGCAGCCCATAACACAGGAAGCACGGGACTTTGTTTGGAGCCAGCTGTGCCTACATCTTGCTGTGTGACCTTGAGTAAGTCACCCAATCCTAGTTTCCTCACCTGAAAACCGAACGAGGGGATAGGATTCACTTATCCCTAAGGTACCTGATGGTTCAAAGAAACCAAGAAGGCAGAAAATGCGGAGGGGGCTGGCAGGTTAAGCCCCTCCAAACACAGGTAGGGCGGGGCTTGCCTCAATGTGGATCCACTTGAACCGGGTCAGATCAACCTTCTCAAAATCCTTAGCTGACACATCTGGCAGGTTCCTAGGTCACAGGATGCAAAGGACAGAGAAGAAGGGGCATGATGGGGTCAGCTAAGGCCAGGATCTCTAACTGGCTGCTGGGGACCTATGCCTGGCGTTGCCGGCAGCATGGCAGGAAGCTGGATCCACAGCACAGGATTCTCAGGCTCAGCTCTAGGATGGGCCCTGTCCCAGTTTGCTGGGGTGCCCCTGCCTGAGTTTGAGGGTGTGATATTACCTAAGGGTAAACTCAACTGCAGCACGGGTCAGGGGGCCAGCACTATGCATCTAGGAGATCACATCTCCCAGAATGCACTAAGAGCCAGAGACTACACTTCCCAGAATCCCTTTTGCCGGCAGCACATGGCTCCCAGAATGCAGTGCCCGGCATAGGCGATGTCCATGCTGCCGATGATGCTTGGTCTGGTCCCACTCTCTTTTGGTACCCCAGTGTTGGGAGCTTTCCTGTGGCACCCATGGCACTCCTGTCCTGAGTTTGGCAGCTCCCTGTCACAGCCCTGAGGTCAACAGGTAGTTGGTCCTTGAGGAAGAGTTTATGTTTGGCTGGCTTGGGTGTGGAGACCCGAGAAGGGGTCTGTCTCCTTGGTGGGTAACCTACACACAGCCAATGTCCTCCCGCTATCTTCTGTAGCTGAACCCTTCGTCCACTTAACTAGTTGTGTGACCTTGGCCTTTCTGAGGTTGCTTCCCCATTGGTAAATGGGGCTGAAGCCCCAGCCTCACCGGCTCGCTGCAGCTGGAGGTAATGTGTGTGAATATGCCGGCACTGGGGCCAGCGGACAATAAATGTATCTCCTGAAAGCTCCTCTCCCTCCCTCCCTGTGAATACCCATGTTGTGTCCTTGATCAAAGTTGCTACAGATTGTTACTTAATGGGCAGATGACTAGGATTGCCCAATGTGAAGGCTATGTCTAGCACATATCCCCACCCACTCACTGCTTGGCACATACACAGAGCCCAGGACTGTAAAGCTTGTCCTGGGATGACTGCCCTGCTCCCTGGGGTCCAGTAGTTATGCTGGGCAGTAGGGACAGCCTGAAGCCCAGGGAAACAGGGTTTATGCTCTCTGAGCCCTAACATAGCACCTGGCACATACTGGGTTCACAGTAAACTAAAGCTCTGAGATCCTTCAGGAGGGAGTCTGCAAGGGATGAAAGGGATCTAGGCCCACAGGGCCTCTCCCAAGTAGCTTGGGACCCTGAAGAGATGGCCCATCCCTCTAGTTAGTACCATATGAGATGGCCCTGATCTGCTGACCCAGTGTTCCCCTTCCTTCTCCTTCAGCAATGGCTGCAAATGGTTGTGGCATGTTTGCTCTGGCTTCATCACGTTGAGACCTTTGGGGACTCATCTCTTTTGAACACCCAAACCCGAGCTCCTTGGTGTCATGCTGCAGGCTGGCAACTCTGGGACTGACCCTGGAAATCCCAGTGCCCCGCCCCCAGCCCTTCAGGGCTTAAGAAGGGTTCAATCACATCTCCCAGCCCTCTGTCCTGGGTACAATTTCTCCACACCCACACCCAAGCTGATGATTGACTAATTATGGAGGAATCACATCATAAATTACATTTTATACAGGCCTGCCTGACGATCCTTGGTGTTGGCCAAGGCCAAGTCACCAGGCAAAGCAAAGCTTATCCCTTCCCACCTCACTTGTTCCCTAATTGAAAGCAATTCAGAAATCACTGAACAGCTTGGGGACAATTTCTGGTACAGAGGGCAGCAGTTGAGATGCCCACAGTGGCAAGTGAGGGAACTGATTGGTGGGTTGTGTCAGGGCGAGGCCAGGGGGCCTTACGTGTCGTGGAGCACAATGGTACGGTTGCCATTGGAGTTGTTGATGATGCAGCAAGAGCTGGGGGTATCCCCCCTGCTCTGCCAGGCCACCTGAGACACATCCACGCCCCGCCGCCTAAAGTCAGCCACCAGGAAGCTTGGGGTGGAGCCCGAGCCGGGGAAAGGGCAAGGAGACACATATTAGAGACTACAAGTGGCCTAGACCTCCTAACGGGAGTGTGGAGGGAGTGCTGGAACACACGGCCTCTGAGAGAAAGGTCCTGTTTTGGGAGTTTGGTGATGGCGATAGCAGCTGGCAAGGCGTAGACAGGTGTACAAACCTGTTGGAGTATAGGATGGTGCGGCTACCACTGGCCTCGTTGATGATGACCGTGGCGATGGGGACAGAGCCTGTGGTCTGAAAGACTGTGTAGCGTAGGTCCACAGAATAGCGACGGAGGTCATCCAGGACAAAACTGCCAGGGCGGAGTAACCCGCGAGAGGTGCCGTTCGACAAGGATTTGGGGGACTGGAGGGTAGTTGGCAGGTCCACTAAGGACCTTGAAAGGCAGGGTGCAAACAGAAGGGGCCAGGAGAGAACTGGGAAATGCAGTCTTGCCACAGACTGTGCAAGGGGGCAGGAGTGCAGAGAGAGAGACACTAAAGGACATCCTTTTAGGTCCCGACTGAAGCATGCTCCAACCCTGTCTCTATCTTTCAGGCCAACTCAAGCTGGAAAGGATTTGCTCTGCTCATAAGCTAATAAGGGTGGATTTAGGGCCTAGAAACCTGTATGCTGTTTGAATCAGGCAGGTGGGGGCACCTGGCCTGCTTCACGCAATGCCCAGGCAGAATTAATCATTAATCACCAAGGCAACACTTTGCCCCCCAGCTGCCCTCTGTGTGCTCATGCCATGGTGCTCCTCTCTCTGGAGTCCCTTCCAGTCCTAACGCTGTGATTCCGCTCACTCTGCACCTGCCCCCAGGATGCCCAGCCAGGACGTGGTACTGCCTTGGTGGGCCTGCTCACCACCCTGTCCTCTCGCAGCCAGGTGAACCCTCCCAGCAGTGGCCTGATGCCACTCAGTATGGGCTCGTCCCAGACTCTTTCCCAGAATGTGCTCCAAGCTAGTGAGCCCAGGGGCCTCTCCTCAGGAAGCCTGCCCCAGCAGGAGGCCAGCCCCACCCCTCCCAGTCCTCTCTGCAAATGCAGTTCTGTGCCCAAGAGCTGGCAGTTATGACCAGCAGTCCAGCCACCACCCTGGCCTTTCTCACTATGGCCAGACTCCACTTTCAGCAACACCAAAACTGGACAATACAGATTTGTATAAAGGTACTAAGTCAGGGCTTCATTCCTTGACTTACATACAACTCAAGGATCCTTTGAATAGTAGCTTTCCCAAAGCATCAGAAATATGGTTTGGTTTGCCAAATAACTTTGTGTGCCCATAGTACCTGGCACACGGTAAATGCTCATTAAATTTGTTGAACACATGGGGAGAATTCTGAATGGCCCACCCCTCAGCATCATTGCTTCATAAAGGAGGGTCTACTGCTCTGAGCAAGAGCCACAGTCTTGCCTTCAGCTTGGAAGAAAGGAGCTATTGAAGCAGGTGAGCACAGCCCTTGGCTCCGAGCCTCTCTGTCTCATCTCACAGGGCAGATTCTATTTGCTTCGTGCCAGTTCATCAAGGCAGGGAGTTTGGCTGTGGCTTAGGTGGTTGGGCTCTGGCAACAGCTCCCCTCAAACCAGGGTTCAAAGGGCTGCGCTTCACAAGCCAGCAACCTGGAAGCATGCCCCAGTGCCCACAGTGGGCAAAGTGTGGGCCTCACCTCCTGATAAGTGCTTGCCGAGTTGGCAGCACCAGAGGTCAAAGGACTCTTGGGTCCCCACAGCAGCCAACATGGAGAAGACACGTGGGCCACTTGCGGGCTATAGCCTTTACAGCTAGTGAGCTGGAGGCGTGGGTTCTGGGCCCAGTGTGAGCACGTGGCTTCATGGTGTCCCTGGGCAGGGTACTCTTGCTGCTTCACTGAATAACAGGGACGTGAGCCCTGCCCCTCAACTCAGAAATAAACTTGTGGGCCTGGACCTGGGGACCGTGAATGCTGGAGGATGGTACAGAGTGTCTCTAACTGCCTTCTGCCTTAGGCACAGCCAGGATAAGGGACTTAAGAAGGGCAAAGGCAAATCCACTGCAGAGAGCCTGTAGGAAGCGAGGAGGGAGGTGGGGACGCTTAAGCAGCCTCCAGAGAGTGGCCAGGAAGCAAGCTGTGGAAATGAAACCTTCTCCAGAGCAGCATTAACACCTGAACGGCAGATAAGCTGCACCAGGGAGGGCCTGGGAGCCTGGCGCTCCACTGCACCCCTCCCACCCATTTCTGGTGGCCACAGACCATTTCTTATGCCCCACCCACACCCCCCTCCCCTTGGTTGAGACATCCTTCTTCTCCCCACACCCTGCAAGCAAACCTCCCCCTGGGTGCTCCCTCCTGGACTCACTCAGCAACATGGCCAGGGGCCAGCGAGCCCATGAAGGCGCAGGGGGCTCCGAGCAGGGAGAGAACGGTGCAGGAGTTGGATGCGTTGCCTCCACGCTGCCATCTCTGGGATTTGCATCTGCAAAGCACAGGAGGGTCCCTGCAGCCTTGGCAGGGTACTGGTCCCGGGATAAGCAGGGCCAACCACTGTCCCCTGTGTAGGGGCCCCCAGAATGTAAGGGCCGGGAGGTCCCCTCAGAAAGCATCTAGGCTGCTGTCCCATTTTCTACTTGGGATAGCTGAGGCTCAGCCCAGGGAAGGGGCTAGGCCAGGGCCAGGTCTGTCTCCCCAGCCCAGATTAAATTTGAGCTCACAGAAATTACTTTTGACACCTGTTCTTAGGGCATCAGGAAGCCACTCACTTGGGTCCATCACAATCTGAAGGCCACACTAACTATGGGTCATCTCCTCCTCAATGTTACCAACCCAGCTTTCCCCATCAGAGTGGCTCCTGGAGGGCTGCACCTTCTGCCGCCTCCTTGAGAGCTGCATCTCCAAAGACCTCGGAGATGAAGTCCCTCCTCCCAAAGGTACACGTTTACACCTGCTTCTGTCAGGAGCGCCTACTTCATGGTAACTGCAGAGTCTTTAAATCTTAATAAAATGAGTGAGACAGGAGAGCAAACCCGGACACTGGTCAGTTAAGAAGTAGTGGGGGCGAGAGGAGCTAATTTTTATGTCAAAAGTTAAAAAGATTATTGGGTATAGACTGTTTTTTCTCCATCTTTACTGAAAATCTATCAAAAGGAAATTAACAAGATAAACCTGAAGGGCTTCACTGTCATCAACAAAAAAATGATAACTTATGCACAGAGTCAAAGCACTTAAATGACTTCTCATTTGTGCTCCAGTAATACTGTGAACAGTGTTATTACCTGCAAGATAAGAACAGTGGTGTTATATCTATTGTGCCAGTTCCCCAAAATAAAGATAGTAGTAATTGTGGCAGCTTACAATAAAAGGAACAAGTTCCAAAGAACCATAAATTCAGAGAAATAACTGAACCAGAGTTTTTAGGCTCAAGTCTAGTTGTACAAAAGATCTTAATCCTGAAGTTCCCACCAGCTTTGGGAAAAGGGGAGCGTGATCTTATTAAGAAAAAAGATACTAATTTGTAAAGGGTCAAAGATTTTTCAAGCTGTGTGCTTTAGAGAAATTTTCATGCAAAGAAAGGAGGTGTCTTGAAGGCTCTGACTTGCTCAAGATCGCACCAATAGTTAATGACAAAGCTGGGATCAGAACCCAGGTTTCCCGACCCTGAAGCCATTGCTATTGACTCTGCATTTTTAAATGAGAAGTTGTTAGGCCCAGGCTTTGATGAGGTTTCTAAGAAAGGGTGTGGCATTTTACTCTGTGGAATGAAGCCCTTCAAGGTCACAGTGATATTCCTGTGCAGAAATGCTCAGCTGAGCATGAGGATGCTTTCTGGAAGGCTCTTCTCGGCATGGAATCTGGGAAGCATGGGCCGCTCCTCAGAGGGCTAGCCGAGCTCCAGATGGCAGCTCCTGAGAGTGCCCAACTGCCCGTCGAGCACAGAGACCCTGGGACGGGGGGCCTGAGACACCCGGAAAGGACAGGGTCCCCACACAGGTGTGCTCTTCTGGGAGGCATACCAGAGTCCAGGAGCTGGGCTGCAGAGAAGCAGAGCCATGGGGCCGGGAGCATGGCAAACGTGGCAAGGGGCTCTTTAGAGAGGTGCCTCAGTACCCAGTACCCGTCTTCTGAACCCGCTTGGCAGCATGGGAGCTAGCAGGACCTCCTCCTAGCCTCCCGTAATTAAGCTCAAAGGGAGTGGGACATCAGCGCTGGTAGAAAGAGGCACTCCAGCCCTTCCCCAGGCCCTCCACAGGCCTTGGAGAACCTGTGACCCCAGAATCTGCGCTGCTTTCCTGAGAGTAGGTCCAACTCCTCACCTTCCCACTGTGTCCTGGGAAGTGCATTAGGTCTACATAGCAGCACACCCTCTGCCCCTTCCACTGTCCCTGCTCCCCTGGCAAGGGGCTCTAACCTCTGGCAAACCAAAGCAAAGGGTCAATTCCATGAGATGGGAAGCAAAGGGACAGGGTGCAAAAGAGATGACAGAGGGCCGGAGCACTAAACTCCGAGTTAGGAGACTTGAGTTACAGTTGCTGCTCTGCCGCTAATCAACTATGTGACCCTGTAAAACTCATTTGATTTTTCCAACTCTTCAGCTTTCTCATCTATGAAAAGGATTTGACTGATCCCTACACAGTTCCCATGCGCTGCTGGGAGGAGAGTATGGATGATACTTGGACTGTGCTTTGAGGACCCAAAGCCTGGGCTATGCCGGGGTATCTCCTCTCAATCAGCCTCAGGGCTGTCAGCGCTGCAGTGTTCTGCCACAGTTTAGTCTTGAACTGCTGCTTATCCAGTTTTGCTGAAACAACTGATAAACCAGGAGCAATTCTCAGTGTCCTAGGCGCTCAAGTGTGCCAAGAGCAAGCTAGTATCCTGCCCCACAGAAATGCCTTCATGGCAATACAGTGTAATGGTGGGGCCCTTATCAAGAGTAAATGCAAGAACCAACAAATGACTCTTCAATTTCTATCAGACAACTGAGAAGGATGTTTTACATTGCTGCATATTGTTCATTGCAAAAAGGACTTCAGTTAGATTCCTTTTAGAATTTAGTACCAGGGAAAAGTTTGCCATGGCTCACGGGCCAGCTCTCTCCATACCCCGTGGCATCTCCATATTTGCCTCCAGTGCCTGCAAGCCCTGAGCTACAAAGCTCAAACTCCATGATTGTGTATGTTCCTGAACAGTTTAGCTGTACATTCCTCTTACCACAAGCTACCTCAAGTCTTTTTCAGAAATAGGTGAAAGATACATGTGGTAAATAAATTAGAAGTAAATGTTGGTGGGAGGCAAGTGTATAGGCTTGGAGTTAAAAAAAAAAAAAAGAAGAAAACTGGTTGGCACCTTATTAGCTGTGTGCCCTTGGATCAATCACTTCATCTCTGAGTCTCCACTTGCCTATCAGTAAAATGAGTATCCTGACGCCTGACACAGTCCCAGGGTTGAACCTGAACTTGGCCAACACGGTGCCATCCAAGTCCTGGGTCGTCTTATTAAAGGCCTCAATTCTTTCCTCTCTTCTCTCCTGCTGACAGTCCCCAAGCCTTCCCAGGCAGGGGGCGCCGGCACAAACGCTGGGCTGCAGGAGCCCCTGGGGTGTCCGAGGGGCCCGGGCGCCCCTACCTTATTTCCATGTCCTCCTGAGGGTACTTGTCCACCAGACTGATGACGTCCAGCACCACTAGCCCCACGCACAGGATCTGCTTGTCTTCCATGAGGCTGCTCCCGAAGCTTTCTGCCTGCCCGGTTGACAGGGTTCCTCCCAGGCTCTGCTTCTAAATCCCAGAGGATTGTGTCCCCGCTCCCAGGGGCTGCCCTGGCTCCTCCTACGCGTGCGGAGCTCCTCCTTTACGGAGCCTCCTGCAGCGGCGAGGGGTGCGATGGGGCGGAGGGTGCAGGGAACGGAGTGGGGCCCTTGCTCCCGACGCCCACCGACTCAAGCTGGCCTAGGAAAACCGACCCCGAAGTCGTGGTGCCCAGCCTCCCCGGAGCGGGTTGCCTGACCCTGCAGGTGGTAGCGCCTCCCACTTCTCGGCCTCAGTTTGCTCACTTATCAGATGGGCTCAGAGCTGAGGCAAACCTCTCCAAAGCGCGGCTAAGCAATCTCCCGAAGGCAAAGAGAACGTGCACTAGAAATGTGCCACTTGCCCTGCCCTCTCCTGCACCTGCGGCTCCGACTCCCGACCCTGGACCTGCGGGGTAGACCCAAGCCTCGCTGCTGCAACCCTGGCCAGCCACCAAGCCGCGGTTCGAGCTGTCGCGGCTGCCCGGCCCCCAGAGGCCCGGCAGTTCCCAGCCCAGGCCCCGCCTCCACTGCGGAGCAGCGGGGCTCGCTAAATGGGCGGTGGCCGTCACGTGTCGGGGAGCCCGGAGCGCCTCCTGGCGGACGCCGGCGAAACGAGCGTGGCTCGGAGGAGGGGCGGGCAGAGCAGCCCGGAGCGCAGCCGAGCCCGGCCGCCGAGCGCAGCGCGGAACCCGGGTCCTCCTCCGTAGGTCGCCGTCTCTCCCCGCCCTGTCCCCTGTGTACTCCTGCTGCCTACCCCTGACCACGTACTGGAGCAGAACCTTTTTTTAGAAAAAATCAAGTGTCTTTATTCCTGAATAGTTTAGTACGACGGTGTGGGGACCGGCGCCTGCTGGGGAGAGCCTTGCAGCCCGGGGAGTCGGCCCAGAGCGCCGGTTGAGGGAGCAAAAGGTGCGAGGATCGGCTCCCCAGCAACCCGGGTCCTGGAGGGGTTCCAGAGGGGACGGCGGTCAGACCAAAGTCTGGACGCGGAGCCGGGAGTCCCCAAGCCGGCGCGCTCCGGGCGCCTGCGCTGCGGCGGGTCCGGGTGCGGCCGCCCGCCCAGGCTGGGTGTCGCGGATGGCGCCCCGTCCCAGGCGGGTCCCTGGGGAGCCCCGCCCCTGCTGGCTCCTTGGCCGGTATAGATAATTCGGGCGGGCGGGACTGGCGCCCAGTCTACGCTTGTTCAAGCTCCAGGTCCCCGTAGAGCAGGGCTCCGCTGAAGATGGTGAGCGGCTCCTCCGAGTGCGCCAGCTGCCCCATGACCAGGTCGATGCAGACCGTGTCCCCGGCCTGCAGCGGCAGGATGAGGCTGAAGACGCCCAGGGCGCCTGGGCTGGGCTGGCTCTCGGCCACCGGCTTATTCTCCAGGCCCTCGGGCTCATAGCCACCGGAGTCTATGCGGGCCACGCCCAGGTTGGAGCGGGACAGCACGGCCTCCACTTTCTCATGCCGGTGCCCAGTCAGCACCGCGCTCAGCAAGTAGCGTCCGGCTAGTGGAGCTGTGAACACGCCTGGGGACAAGGATGGCCATCAGGACGGGAGACAGAGGCCTGGGCCCAGAAGGCCTCGGAGAGCCCGCCCAGAACTCCTGGAACAGAGAGGGACCTGCTGGGTCTCTTCACCTCTGTTCCACTAGAATGTGAGTGGTGGGGAGCTGCCGCATCCCCAGCACTTAGAACAGTGCCTGGGCAAGAACAGGCCCAGCAAAGATCCTGTTGAATGAAGATTCTTCACCCTCCACACCCCACGTCCCAGCCCAACTTGTGGTAAGAGTAAATAAATGAAGGAAAGAGTACGGGTCTCCTCAAATCAGAAAATGAAGATTCACATTGTCTGAAGAGGCTGTCTGCACAGCCTCATTCGTTTCCCCAAGTGTTCAACCCAGCCCCCTCCCAGGTTTACCTGTCTCCGGATCATAGTAGCCTCCATCATTGAGCAGGACTCTGTCGAAGGGGACTGTGCCTGGCTCAGACCGGGGCAAACTCAGGGCAGCTGAAAATGCCACGCGTGGCACAGAGACTGCTGGTGCCCCCTCCACTCCTGGGGGGGGAGAGTGGATGTTAGAGTGGATGCTCAGGGCAGAGCTGCCAGCCCCCTTCCCCTCCTGTATCTCTACCCCCAGGGCTACCTGAGGACTTCCATCCTCCAGCCCCTAGTTCAGTTCTCCTCCCTCAAGAGAATCAAATGAGAGGAACTTACCCTGTTCACCCTGTGGACCTGTGGGAAGCGGAAAGGGAGCAGTGAGAAGTAGGGCAGCTCTCACTAAGTCACTCAGCAAACATCTGCTGAATCTCTCTTGCTGTGCTGAGTGCTATGCGGACTTCAAAGCAGGAATGGGGGTGTCAAGAAAAGGAGGAGTAGGTGGGGTCCATTCTGTTCAACTACTGGGCCCTGAGCCCTAGCCCCCAGCCTCTTACACCCCAGGCAGCCCTTCTAAGCTCAGCTTTAGTCTCCAATATGACAGTGGGGCCAACATACCCAATTAGGCAAACACAGTGACTGTCCCGGCTCCTAGTCACTTTCCTCTGTCTTCCCATTATCAGCCATGTAGGGCCTCAATTCCTCACCCCTTCCCCTTTCTCTGTTAAATACAGAGTGGAATGTCTAGACTGGGGCTGCCTGGGGTGGGTGGGAGGTGGTGGCAACCCTGGCCACAGCAAGGGTCTCAGCCCACATACCTGGTGGCCCAATGGGCCCCTTTTGTCCATCCTTGCCGGGAGATCCTGGAGGTCCAGCAGGGCCTGGAGGCCCCTGTACCCCAGGAGGCCCTGGGGGCCCGGCTTCTCCTGCAGGTCCTACAGTGACAAAATTAAGTTTTTGAGAGCCATGAAAGGAGTTCCCAACAGACAAGGAAGATGATGGCTCTGTGGACAGGGGGATGGATAAAACAAGTGGGGCTTTGCAGTTTGAGGGGGAAATGGGGACCCTTGCTGCCCATGCTGGACACCTGGCTGCTGGACACCTGGCTGGTGCAACATCCCACCTCCACCCACGGGCCTATATGAGCAGCCAGAGGGAGGGCAGGGAGCTAAGACGTTGCATCATCTCTTTCAGGCAAACTGTAATGGTTAGGGCTGCAGCTCATGCTGTGCAGAGCAAGGAGAAGGTAGATGAGATTGAGGTTAGGCTGTTGTGGGGGAGGGGGGAAAAAGGGGCTTGAAAGGGGTCCCTCCATGCCTCCTCTTGTCCCCTTACCAGTGAGGTCCGTCAGGCTGAGCTGCTGCAGACGGTCCTCCAGGAGCAGCAGGGAGCTGTTAAGGGCACCGAGCCGTCTGCCCAAGCCCGCCTGTGCCCCCAGCAGCTTCTCCAGCAAGGCTGCCTGTGTCTGGCTGGTGCTGTTGGTTTCCCGTAGCCCAGCCCAGAGCCCAGCCACGTGTCTGGAAAGGCCCTCGCGCAGGCCCTGCAGTCCCCCGGCTACAGTGTCCAACCGCTCGCAGACTCCCTCGAGACGGCCCAATCGCCCCTCTAGGCTGGGGCACTGGCCAGCCTGTGTCTGTCCCTCCTCCAGACCTCGGAAGCGTTCCTCACTCTCCGTAGCATGCTCTGTGGCCTCCTGCTGCAGCCTATTAATCTCAGAAATGATGCGGTCCTTGGTGGCCCCCAGGTCAGCCAGATCAGCACCCTGGCCCTCCACGGTGGCCTGGAGCTCATGCAGTGAGTCATTGAGGGAGCTGAAGGTGAGAATAACCTCAGAGAGCTCTCCTTGCAGGGCCTGTAGGGCTGAGCCTGAGCTGCCCCCAAACACGCTGAAGCCATCCAAGGGCCCACGGCTCGGTCCCCCAACACCTGGACCAGCTCCAGGGCCCCGTGGAGGCAACAGGGGACAGGAGCAGCGCTCCACACCATCCCGAAGGCGGCCCAGTTCCTCCTGGACACCACCACAGGCCCCACAGCCTTCGTCCCCCCGTGCCTGCAGCAGACCCTCCAGTTGGCCTAGGCGGGCCACTGTCAGATTTAGCCTCAGTGTGAACTCTGCAGCTGTCTCATCCTGCGCATCCATGCGATCCTGGAGCCGGCCCACGACCCCTTGCAGTCCCTCCAGCATGGCCTGCTGGGCCTCCCCAGCTGCTCCCACCTTGTGCAGGCCTGAGCCCACCAGCTGCAGCTGCCCCTCGCTGTCTAGCACCCTGCGCTCTAAGGCACTGAGGATCTCACTGACCTGAGAGTCCTGTTCCCCGGGTGCCCCAGAACAGAGCTGCCCACATGCCTGCACAGCTCCTGCCACCTGCTCTTCCAGCAGATCCAGCCGCCCCCCCAGCTCCCCGCTCACATTGGCCAGCAGCCCCCCCAGCTGCTCCAGTCGGCCCCGGGCAGCAGGCAGCCAGTGGCTCAGCCCACCAGGATGTCCGGGCCAGCCTTCCTCCTGTTGCTCTGAGGGTCCCAGGGTCGAGTTGAAGCGGTCCTCCAGGCGAGACAGGCGGGAAGCTAAGCTGGTGTACCCTGGGGGGTGGCCCCCCTGCCCCGCAGCTCCTCCGAGCTCTGTGCCTCTCCGTCCGCTGAGAACTGTCACCGAGCCAGCCACTACGTCCAGCCTGCGCTCCAGCTCTGCCAGTCGCTGGCCCAGCTCTGGAGGGCAGCATTCCTGAGGAGGCCTGCGGCCCATAGCCGACCCAGCGAGCTGCCGCTGCCGCTCCTCCACGGAGGCCAATAGCTTCTCCAGCGCTCGAAGCCGTTCCCTGTCCTCCTGCTGCTGCCGGCGGAAGCCATCCAGCCCTGCCAGGCACACAGAGCAGGACTCCTGCAGCCGCCGCTCCAGCTGCCGCAGAAGCTCCTCACTGTGGCCAGGAGGGGCTGGGGCTGGGGCTGGGGTCCTGCTGCCACCTCCGCCGCCACTGCCACCACCACCACTGTGATGGTTGTTGAGGTGGCCCAGCTCCTGGTCATGGGTGGAGACGCGATTGTCCAGGAGCTGCAGCTGGTGCTGGATCTCGTTGAGGGTTTCATGCACTCCAGGGCGGGCAGCTGCATCTGCTGGCTGCTGTCTCCCATTGAAGGCCGTCTCCACAGCTCTCTGCACATCTTCTGCCAGGCGCCCACTCAGTCCCTGCAGGACCCCCCGAAGGCCTTGCAGCTCCTTCGTCAGGCTCTGCACTTGCTCCTCCAGCTGCTGCACCTTCTCTGACTCCCCAGGACCTGAGTAGGATGGGAGGCAGAGGGCAGAAGGGCTAGACCTGAGAGCTTAGGACCGACCTCCTAGATCCTGCTCACCCCGGCTCACCCCAGGCCTGCTCTGCCTCTCCTCTGGGTGAATTAGGCAAGAAAAGGAGACAGGACACTCCATTCACTTAGTGCTTCTAGGACAGATTTGAACCATGGGTCTGTTTTCCTTACAACAACTCCCCTAGGCAGATACCACTAACTCTTCCCATTTTACAGAGTGGGAAACAGAGGACCAGAGACATTAGGTCACTGGCCATGGATTATAAGTTTAAATGAGTGGCAGTGCCTATTTTCAAACACAGACTGTCTGGCCACCGGGCCTATGTCTTTTCCACCTGTCCAGTGCCTCTTAACTTCTTGGAAACGGTTTCCTCCTCTGTGAAAGGAGAATGACACTATGTGTCTTCTGTCATAGGGCTGTCAAGAGTGAAATGGGAATGTGGGGGAGGCATCTTGGACAACTCAACAGCAGCTATTACTGGGCAGTACTTTCCTACAACACCACAGGGAGAAACAGGGGTCTGTGGATGGTCAGAAAGTCGGCCAGAAGTTCCTGTTTCCATAATTACAGTATGGCTATCTTGCTGGCAGGGAAACACAGCACATCCGGTGTGCCCAGCACACAGGAGGGAAAACAAGCAATGGGGACTGCTGCATTCTGGGACCTGCAGTCTCCAGAGCCACAGAGGGGGCTGGGACCTGTAGTCAGGTGCAGTGCATGCTAGGACTTGTAGTATCCACTGTCTATCCCCCTCGGACCACGGACCAGGCTTCTCAAAGGAATTCCCCCTCCTCCTGCAGCTGCTCCCAGCTGGGCAGGATCTTGGCCACACGTGGGCATCTGTGAGCAAGTTCTCACTCTCTGCCTTCTGTTTGTCTTAGTCTCTCTGTCTTTTGGTCTCTCTCACACACACACACACATACACACATACACACTCACAGGGGAAATCTCAAGGATCTCACCAACTCCCTTCTGTCCCTCTCTTCCCTGGCCCTGACTGCCTCCCCTTCCCGCCCTATGGGGCAAGCGCTCACCTTCTCCCCCCAGCCCGCTGAGGTGGCTGCCTGCACTGGAGCCGGAGAGGTTGGGGCGGGCAGGCCGGGGCGGGGGGCGTGGGGTGGAAGGTGTGGGACCCAGAGCTGGCGCAGGACCCTCGCCACAGTCGTCACCCCCATAACCCTGACAACACCTCCACTCCATATCCGTCACCGTCTTGTAGGCCACACGGTAGCGAGGGCGGAGGAAGCTGCGGTACCTGGCAGAGGCAGAGGGAGGCTTTTTGATTCCTCCCTGCACTGTCAGTGGTCCTGTTCCCTCAGAGATGGGCAGCCACTGGTGGGCAAGGCCTATCCCTCAGGCTAGGTCCCCCTTACTGTTCAACACGTGGCCTTGCTCAGTTGACAGCTGTCAGCTTTTTGGCCAACGGCCAAATCCCTGTTCTTCCTCCCCTTGCCGCATGCTGGAACTTTGAGCTCCGCTCCCAGAGGGTGACCCATCCCAGAGAAGGCATTTGGGGGCTGGCAGGTAAGGTGAGTTTGCCCTCAGTATCCCACCAGCCAAACTGTGCCTCAGCATCCGCTCAAAATGGCTCTGACTGCAGCCCCTACCCTGCCCCTGCTACCTGCTGTGTACAAATTCCCCGAGTCAGCCACCCACCTTCCTTTGGCCCCGGCCTAGCTCCCACCAAGTGCCCATCCCCCACCCCTGGGGACTCACATGATGCTTCGTGGACACTGGGGCTGGCCCCAGCCACAGGGCTGGTAGTCCGGCTTGATCAAGGTCTCCACTCCATCCTCAAGGACACAGCTCACTGTCCGGGTCACCACGTAGGCACACCAATTCCTGTAGGTACAACCCCATCTGGATCCAAGGATGACCAGAGATACATGTCCCAGAGGGGGGCCCAGGGGCTACCAGAGAGGCTGAGGAAGGGTCAGAAGATGAAGGGCCCTTGGGGATCAGTGAGAGGGCTTTGGCAGGGGCACCTCCCACGCTTTCCTGTGTAGCAGGAGCAGATAAAGACTTTTCAAGATGGGCAGAGGTGCAGAATGGAAAGCCACAGCCACAGAGAAGTCAGTCCTCATGGCTATAGGGTCCTGGGGAGCCTCTGAATTCACACAATCATTTGAGTCCCTTTCTGGCCCTGTCTCAACCCTCAGCTTGGCCTGCCATGTGCAAGCCAGCCAGCAGATCCCTGTGGGTAGTCCCCTGGATGTTGGCTTCCACTCACCCCTCAGGGGAGAGGAGAGGGCAGGCCGAGATCCAGCTGAGGGTTAAGTAGAGAATAAGCCATTGATGAGCCCTGACCCCCTCGGGGCTTTCAGTTCTATGCTCTTGGCCCCATTCATGCCAGCCTCTGATCTGTGTCTGGCAGGAGAGGCAGCTGGAGAGGCGATGGGAGCAGAGCAGGAGTGGTGTCAGAGTTGCAGATTGCTGGATGGGGCCAAGGAAGCCCCAGAAAGGGACAAAAGGTCTGCCTAGCATCCAGGGCTGCTATAGAGCTGGCAGGAAGGCCTGGCCCATGACCCTCAGGGCACTTTCCCCGGGACACCTGAAAGCAGGGCCCTGTGGGGAGGATGTAGGAGCTGATCCCTTTAGGTTACCTAGGCCATCTATCTGCGCAGGGCGCCCTGGAAAAGGCCCTGCAGGAAGGTGGGCACGTGAGGAGCCACCTGATGGCTGGGCTTCCTCTCCCCCTCTTCCTTGCAGTAGGGGACACAGCCAGGGAAGGGTAGCCAAGGCAGTGGCCAGCATACCCACCTTCCCAGGGCCAATCTCACCCACCCCAGCCTCGGGCTGGGACCCAGACTCTTACCTGTGGCGACTGGCAGGCCGGGGGGCACTTTGGGCCTGGGGGCCCCCAGGGCTGAGGGCCCCGCCACCGCCCCCAGTGTAGAGGCTGTAGCCCCGAGGAGGGTAGTTAGCTGCTCCTGCGGCTGCGGCCAGCAGGCAGCAGAGGTAACAGCTCCAGAGGGTGCTGGGGGCCATGGTGAGGCGCTCGGCAATAGCCCTCAGAGACACATCCTGGCCTGACCACTGGCGCCTCTGCCCGGCCCCGGGGGATGCCGCTGCTCCTCGGGACAGCACAAGCCGAGCAGTCCAGTCCTGTCCCCGGCTTCCTGCCGGCAGCCCCCAGCCACACGCCTCCTCCTTGGCTGCCTAGCCTGACCCCTCTCCCCCTCCTCTTTCCTCCTCAGGCTCCCGTCTGTCCCTCCCTCGGTTCCTTCCGCTCTCCTCTTCTCCACTTCTGAGGGGAGTTTGTTCTCTGTGCCCCTGGCCTCCTGTGCCCTGTCCCTGCCCCACTCAGATGCCGCTTCCTGGGCGTCCACCCCCTTGCCCCAGCTGGCCCTCTTCTGGCCTCCCTGTCCTTTTTTCCTGATGACCGGATCCTGGGGGTGACAGGGCTTTGCCCCTGTGGCTGTTCAGAGGCGCAAGAGTGGCTGTGGGGCGGGCCCAGGCCTCCTCCCTCCCTCGCTCACTCCCCTCCCCTCCCCCGTGTCTGGCTGGCGGTCCAGCCTCCCCCTTCCTCCCCCTACCTCTCCAACCATCGCGCGCCACATCTGCTTCTTGTTAACTCCGGGAAAGAGAGGGAAAAAAAAGGAAAAACAGAGAAATGTGGAGTTGCCGCCGGGCTTGGGGCCAGCCTCTCAGACGGGCCACATGGAGCCTGGGCCAAAGCTGGGGAGGAGGCCCAGGGCTGGTCCCTTAGACAGGGAACAGGAGCCAGAGCCACAGCTCTCCTGGGGCTGAGGCAAGCCTCCCCTGGGAGAGAGGACCCCAGGGAGCCCAGACGGGAGAGCAGGACGGCAGGGCAGGACGGTGCAAGCGAGAGTGAACTTGGGCTGAGCAGGACATCACTCACCATCTAGCCCAGCTGCCTCCTTTTAGAGATGTGGAAATTGAGTTATTTCCCACTCTGGGAAAGTAACTTGTCCAGGGTGACACAGCAAGGTCAATGGTATGGCTGTAAATAAAAGCAAAAAAAAAAAAATGGTAAGACTGAGCTCACATCCAGGTTGTGACTTGGGAGAAAGAAGGAGAGGAGAACAGGCTCCTGGGCCAGGGCAAAAAAGGAAAAGGACTCCACTGAGGCAGGCAGAAAATCCAGAGAAGAAAGAAGAGGAAGAAAGGGATCTGGAAATGGGGAGCAGTCTTCTGTCAAGCAATGGAGGGGACATGGGCAAAAAGAGAAAGAATGTTTCTTAAAGGGCCAAATAAATATGGGTCCCAGGCTGGTCTTGGTGAAGGTCAGGCAATAACTGGGTGGGGTGTGTGGGGGTAAATTGGGACCTATCTGTGCAGCACCAAAGGAAGTCACTCCCTAACGTGGAGGCAAGTCTGGTGGCCTCTGCAGCAGGGCAAAAACCCATCAGGCTAACCTGAAAGCTTCTCATGAGCTGTCTGGACCTGTCAGTGGCCCCCTTCGCCATGTGGCCCTCAGCACTGTGTTCTACACCAGAGTCTCCCACGTGGTGAGATGCTTGGGAGAGAGAAGTGGAGGAGACAGGGAGATGCCATGTGCCAGGCGCTGTGGAGGTGTCCAGGTAGCAAAGGCATTGTCCATTAAGGAGCAGCTGGGGCTGTTGGGGAATGGGACACAAGCCCCCAAAGAGAGAACTGCCACAGGCACAACAGACCAAGTGCCAAGGGGACAGGACAGGGGGATGAGGCAGGTTCTCGCTAAGAGGAGGGAAAAGATAGTTGACTGCTGCGGGTGCTCAGAGGAGAGCTGAAGGAAAAGATAGAACCTAAACCGTGTTGGGGGGAAGGCAAGTGAAGAACAAAGACAAGGGAAGGGAGAGATTTTAGGCTCAGGAAAAGTGGTCAGCCTCGGTTTCCCCATCTGTAATGTAGGAATAATAATAGTACTCTCCATCCTAGGTTTGTGAGGATTAAGTAAATTAATGTACGTAAAGCATTCCGGAACAGTGCCTGGCAAATGGTAAATAATAAATGTTATCTCTTTTTTCTGTCAGGAAGATGACTGGTTAGGAGGTTGCATTACAAGTTTTTGAGGAAAAGAACATATACATACACAGAAAGAAGAAGATATTGTTAGTGAGAGCAATGAATAGGGTGTCGGAGCACATGAATCTAGTTCTGGTTCCACCACTAAGTAGTATCATAACAGTTAGTGAATCCCATGACACCATCAGGAGTCTGTGTGTAGTCCAAGGTCCCTTCCAAATTCTGCATTGCAAAGTGATGTAAACTTAGGCTCTGGTGGTAACAGTGACCATGGAAAGGAAAGAAAAGCTGTGACTGCTTGGCCACTGCCTGGGTCATGAGGGACCAGATGAAAGGAGACACCAGAGAAAATTCCAGGGTTTGAGCCAGGATGGGGAAGTAGAGAAGAGAACAAGTTTCAGAAAGAAAAGTGACCTTAGTTTGGATATACTGAATTTAAGATAAGAGTAACACATCCCAGTGGACATAAATGTCCAGGAGATGGTTACAAATGTGGACCTTGATTCTAGGAACTATTTGCAGGGCAATAATTGGAAGGCATGAGAATGGATGCCACCAAATCTTCAATGTGACTCTGAGTGATCTGCCTCTGATGTCCTATGGCCCAGAATGTGACCTGGATGGCTGGGACATATGTGGGTGAAAAGAAAGGGTGGTGAAAGTAAATGTTGGAAACAACAGAAATGGAAATTTGTGGCTGACCCTTAGAAGTTTGGGGATCAGCACACAGGGACACTTGAATGAAATGTTCACAGGAGATCCCACTTTCAAAGAAGTTGTCAGTGGAAGGTTGCAGCTCTTTCCCTGGTCTCTGCATCAGTTCTGGGTCCTAGTCTGGCCCTGGCAGAAAGCCAACCCACTTCCCTCCAGATTGCCCCAGCTGCTGCTACAGGCTTGCTTTCTCTTCTCTTTCCCCTCTCCTCTCCCTTCAGGGGGCCTCTGGCAACCTGAAAAATCATCCCAGCCATCTTATCACTGCCCAATCGTCACCTATTCCCTCTCCTGCCCCTTGAAGTTTAAAAATATGTTGTACAATTCAAGCGTGTCAAGTAAAAAATGTTGGCTTTGAAATATATTTGCAGTAGGTTGCATTTCATTTAGTCTTTTATTAGGAGCCAAAACCTAGGAGCTGACATGAATGTTTGTGAGGTCACAAAGCAATCGGCGGCTCTGAGTTCACCGTGGAGGAAACTTCCCATTGCTGGCTTGAAAGTGGGCAAGCAGGCTGCAATGGAGATGAAGGTTAAGTAGAAGGCAGCGGTGGCACTGATGTGGCAGTGGTGGTGGTGGTGGTGGTGTTGGCAGGCAGCCATAAATATCCAAAGCAACTGGCAAGAGTTTCTGACACCAAAAAAGGCTAAGTTCCTGGGGCACCAGGACAGGATTTATTTTACAACCTCTCCAAGAGGGGGGATTTCCAAGGATTGAGTGCCAGTGGGAAATCTTGGCCATACTAGGCAACTAACTCATTCATTCAACCATCACAGACAGAGCAATGAGCTCATGTTTCCAGGGCCAGGACAGCCAGGGGGCAATAAGGAGCATTTTATGTGTAACCTCTCTGTCAGAGGACTGAATATTGGGAGGGAAAAAAGGTAGAATAATGTGAATTGGACCTTGGGTCATGTCAACCCAGATGGGAATCTGGGAAGCTTGTGGGGAGTCTTGAGCAAAAGTCTACCCTTCTCCAAATGCATATACTTTCCTTTTCCTTCCAACCCTTCCTCTAGCTATAATACTATAGAGCATGACCTCCCCGGACATAGTCCCCTCTTTCCCAGGTCTTGTTGATTTCTCACTTCTGAGCCTAATCCTAGCCTCGTGTCCTTTCTTGAAAATGTCACACTAATCAGAGATTCAGCTCTACAATTGCCACCCCCATCATCCCCACAAGTCCCCCCAGGGTAAGGCTTCGCCCATCTCACTTCCCACACTCTATTCTGTCCAAGCTTTTTTCAAGATTTGTCAGTTCTTAGTTGAGTCTAGTTCAGCCCCAGAGACCATTTTTTAATTTCACTTCTTCCAGGCACTAAGCCAAATGACCCATTCAAGGCTGATAAAGACTTGCTGACCTAGGCACAGGAAGTTCTCAGAGGTGAAGGACATTTCTGGGTGGCTTTAAAACAAATCCTTTTCCTCTTGTCACTGATCCTAGGACAGCTTATTGAGTCAACAGTCTGACATGGAATGTGGAATGGAGGTAAGAGGAATAGGTGAAACTGTCTTTAACCAGTTGTGGAAACCTGGCCAAATCAATTACCTTCTGGGCCTCAGTTTCCTTCTTTATAAAATGATTTCGAAGGCTCCCTCAGCTCTGACAGTCTAGGATACTATGCACCTGGGTCAGTTGGTTTTAGGACAGTATTGGAAATCTGAAACACTTCTAAAGCCTTCTCTCATGTTCATTTTCAGTCTAGAATGTTTAACTTCCAGGGTCAGCCTAGGGGTAGGGCTTATTTTAAAAAGGGAAGTCTAGTTCTGATTCAACAGTAGACATAAGTGGTTGGGCTTGGATCTGGTTCAAATTTCCAGGAGACATGAAGCATATTGATGTGTAATCCTTAAAATTTAGACCCTCACTCTCCCAGAACAGAGCTGAGAACAGACTGCTCACTGAGGCATGCATACGGGAGTACCTATCTGGGGTTTCACCACTGTTATGTGGAGGGAATGCGGGCTTGGGATTCTAAATATGAAACTTGGCAGGGCATGGTGGCTCACGTCTATAACCCTAGCACTCTGGGAGGCCAAGGTGGGAGGATTGCTTGAGCTCAGGAGTTCAAGACCAGCTGGAGCAAGAGCGAGATCCTGTTTCTCCTAAAAATAGAAAACATTAGCTGGGTGTGGTGGCTTGAGCCTGTATTTCCAGCTACTTGGGAGGCTGAGGCTGAGGAAGGAGGATTCCTTGAGCCCAGGAGTTTGAGGTTGCTGTGAGCTAGGCTGACGCCACAGCACTCAAGCCAGGGCAACAGAGCAAGACTCTGTCTCAAAAAACAAAACAAAACAAAACAAAAAAACCCCAAAATACAAACAAAAGACCGAAAATAAATACATAAATAAGAAATGTTTGGGAAATATTGGGTGGGGGCTGGGATAGATAGGGGAGGCCAGGAGAACTACAGACTACTAAAGGCAGAGAATGTGCTTAGGAGCCACTGGGCTCAAGAATGAGCACAAACTGTTAATGGTCCAGGCCAGGCCAGGGAAGCCCACTTTGGGCCAGTGCATCCCCAGCTCAGAGCACACACACAGCAAGTTGGTCCCCTGTCCCAGCCCCATGGCAGCTCCTGTAGAGTTTTCTTTGGCTCAGAGAAGCAGAGGCCTCCCCTGAGCCCCGGCTCCCCGCCACCCCCCCACCGCAAAGCAACTGGCTTCCATTACCCCTGACAGCTCCAGAGCAACAGCCCAGCCCCCGGCCCCAGCCTGGCTCTGTGCCGTTCCCTTTTATGGTGAAGCTGAGAGAAAGCAAGGAGAGAGGGGGAAGAAGCTTCTGGCTGGGCATATGGTTGTACAGTTCCAGGGTGCCTCCTTCCTCGCCAGAGACCCTAGTTCCTGTACCTGCCGCCACCTATCTTTTTTCTCCTCGACGACCCACTCTGCCCCGAACCCACGACCCCTCTTGCTTGGTCCAACCCTCCTTCCCCTTCACCATTCTCCTCTTTCCCCTCCCTCACATCCGGGGGGTGATTTCCCACTTGGCTGAAGTCCTACGGTTTTGAGTTTTGATTCCGGGAGGGTCCACCCTATTTCCGACGCCCACCTCGGGGGGAGCCCGGGTAAGACAGGCACTGGTCAGACCACAGGCAGGATCGTTCTACTTGGTTGGATGTGGGTCAGAAAGGCTGGCGCCGGAGAGAGGAGCAGTCGGCAGCCCTGGGCCTGTCCCCATTCTACGGCGCCTGGCGCCTCCCACCTCCCACCCCCGTCCCCGCTGCCCGAGCCAGGGCAGGAACACTGAGGGCAGGACCCAAAGGAAGCACCTGGCTGGGCCGGGCCGGGAAGAGAAGGGTGGGCAGCAGTTTGGGGGGCTGGGGCAGGAAGGAGTTGGAGCCGAGTATACCGCCCGGCCCCGCCGCCGCACCCTCGCCCTAGCCCACTTCTGGGCTCGGGGGAAGCGGCCACCGCAGCGTCGCTAACCCGGTTCCGGGCCGCGCCAGCTACGGCCAGCTGTGGCCAGCTGTGCAGTGCCGAGCCCCGCCCCACCCGAGTCTGGCCCTCCCACCGCAGCCCCGCCCGAGACCCCGCCCCAGACCCGGCCCCTGGCGAGGTGGGGAGCGACGCGCGGAGCAGGCGAGACGGCGGGCTAGAGAGGCCGTTCGACCGCGCCGTCCGGCCGGAAGTGGCTGGTTTGAGACTGAGCTAGCGCTACGAAGTTCCGGCCCGGGACTCCTACCTCTGGCTTTTGCGCTGAAGGCGTTGGAGCCGAGCGGAGCTGATCAGGTGAGAGGCACGCAGGCGCCGTCCCATGGCCAGCGCCGCTGTGGCTGGCCCGTGGGGGCGAGGACGGGTCCTTGCGAGGGCGGGGAGTGCGCCGGTCCAAGGCTCAGTCCCTCCTCTTCTCTGCAGGATGATCACGGACGTGCAGCTCGCCATCTTCGCCAACATGTTGGGCGTGTCGCTTTTCTTGCTTGTCGTTCTCTATCACTATGTGGCCGTCAACAATCCCAAGAAGCAGGAATGAAAGTGGCGCTTTCTCCGCCCCAGGTAATGGTCCGGGGCTGTAGCGCCCAGCCCCCAAAGAGCCGAGTGGTGAGGCCACGCCAGGGCCTGCAGGGTTCGAAACTTCAAATCAGAAAGTGTCGGGCCAAGCATGATATAGTCCAGAAGAACTGGGCCCTTTATCCACACAGAGAGTGCCTTGCCCCCTCCCCCTAAATTGCTCCCTACTAGAATCGGAGTGGGTTTCTAATCCTCCTTAGTACCCATCTTCTTGTGGTCCCCAGTAGGTAGATGCCCAAGTTGGGGTAGGGTTACAAGGAGGCACTCACACCTGTAGGAACAAAAGTACAGAGGATACCCTCCAAATTGAGGATTTGGGCTCTTCACTTAAATAGCCCTCATTTTCCCACGTTGTTTTAGCCTTATTTATGCAGAATTTTTTGGTGAGGGGGTGAAGGATGTAGAATTCTATTTCTGTGTTCTGAGGCCAGGGGCACTGATTGAGGGTTTGGCTACTGTAGACCATAGAGAAGTGGGGGGAGGGAGGGGAAGGGTCCTGGGAACCAAGTTTAAGTGTGGGTCAAAAATGTAAAGGGGAACAGGGTGAATGGGAGTTGACTCCCGAAGGATTCCCCAGAGGAAAGCTGCAGCATTTTCCTTACCTCAGGTCTTTCCCCCTCTTTTCTAGGGTTCCAGGACATAGTCTGAGGCAAGATGGAGGGTGTGAGGGGCCTTCACACTTCACTTCATCCCTTCTAGACCCATCACAACATACAAAGCAACTACACCTGGATTTTTCCAAACAACTTTTATTTCCTCAAAGTCTTCCTTAACCCTATGGAACAAGAAGCTGCCACTAAATAGGGCCCAGTATAGGGGCTGCTTTCTTTTCTACTCCCTCCCCCCCAATATAAAAATATAGATAATATTTTTTTGTGGTCCCAAAATCTTGTGCTGTGGAGGGAGGGAAGGGGTGGCAGGTTCCCGTTTTGTCCTGTCTCAAGGTGATGCTCTGCAATGCCTCAGACAGTGTGGCTTGCATTCCAAGGAGTTACGGTTGTCACATGGAATCAGCAACTGAGGGAGGGGACTGGCATATTTCTCACTGTGTTTCCCCATCTTAGGGGTATATCCTGGGCACGAATGTAAAGGCATTATCAGACCCGGGGAGAAACAGTCAGTAGGGGAGATTTAGGGACAAAACAAACCTCAGGTTGGCCCAAGGGCCCCCCACTGTAACAAATCCGGGATGGGGAGTCAGTCAGACTACAGGAGATAGGAGAAAAGGCAGGGGCAGAGCGGGGCCGTGGGGGCCCGGCCTGAGGCAGCCTGCAACAGAGAAGAGAGAGGAATCAGGGTAGTGAAAACTCTGCCCCTCTTTTGGTCTGTTAGCCAGAGGCTGGCAGGGGAAAGGTGGAGAGAGATTAAGAAGGATAGGGATAGCCAGGGTGGTTACTGCACAATGGTCTGATGCTGGAACCAGCCAGCTCCTAGGTCTTAGGCCCTAACTAGATGTTGCTTTTTTGTCTTTGGGAGTGAAGACTGAGGCCATGGTGGGAAAAAAAATCAGGGACTAAATTCTTAATGAAAGTACATTTAGTCTTTGGGGTCAAAGGCAGTAGAGAAGGAAGAAAATTATATCCGAATGACAGAAATGGGATTGAGGGCCTAGAAGTCAAGGGTGGAGTGAGGGACTAGACCCTGATGCTCACCCTGGTGTAGCAGAGCGGGGTCCCGGCTCCGGCTCACTGCTCTCTCTGGTCCGGGGGATAGGGGATGTGGGGCCTGAAGAGCCTCTCATCCCTCTGCAAGTCGGCGGTGAGCCCCGGCCCAACCTGGGCCTAGCCTGTGAGGACGGGGTGGGCTAAGCCGCTGGATTTTTCCATGAGCTTTTTTGCTTCTAGGTTTGCTTCTAGAGTTTCCATGCATAAGAATGTAGTATAGGGATCAACAGAGGTACCAGGACCTTGAATTCCTGGGTACTGTCTGAGGGGGTGAGGTAGGATAACAGCCAGAGAACTCCTAGATTCAGTTTACAACTGTGCACTCCAAGTCTTAACTAGGGGTGGCAAAAGGATCCAGCATTTAATCTCTGTGGCTATCTCTGTTTAATCTTCAAGGTCTGGCTCAGTAGAGAAGCAATGTGTAGAAAGATGGTAGAGGGTTGGTAGATGTCCCTCAGAGCCTTCTATGCCTCAGCCCCTGCCAAAACAGCTTAAGCTTCACCCATCCAGTCAGCTTCTGCCTATATTCAACTTTAGCTAACCTAGCATGGGGATTTGGACTGAAGTGGAGTTGGTGACTGTTCCTAGGAGCAGCAACCAGATATGTTACCTGGGGAATCCGGGACCCCTCCTGGCGGAAACTCTCCTCGGGCAGGTCTGGGCAGAAAGAGAGGAGAAGCTAAGGGCAGGGGCCGGGAAAGCCAAAGCTAGCAGGCTGAGGTTGGGGTACATCCGACAGGGACGTGGGTTGGAAGCAAGCAAGAGACCTGGCTGGTGGGGATGGTGGGAGAAGATGGTACTGGACAGGCATGGACTCAGGCACCAGAGCAGCTCTCTGATATGGCTGGGGGTAGAGCCTGTAGAGAAGTGCTGAGCATTGTCTCCCACCACTACCCAGAGGAACAGCGCCTTGCTGGGTTCTGCCAGAGTTGTTATGCTGGGGACGGGGGAAGACCCAAAAATGTTACCTGTAATCGAGTCCTGATGCAGGGGATTCGAGCTCCAGTCCCTAGCAGACCTTTCCCAATCACCATGACAGCCTCTGCCTTGTCCCCTGAGGACATGAGTGGGCAGCTGCTCCCTAGAGAACAGAGGAAAGTGGTCATCAGGGTAGGGGCCACAGAGAAGAGGAGGTAACTTCCTTTAGATGAGGGTTTCTCAACCTTGGCACTATTGACATTTTGGGTTGGATAATTCTTTGTTGTGGGGAGCTGTCTTGTGCATTGTAGGATGTTTACCAGCATCCCTAGCCTCTAACCAATATATGCTATTTCCTCCTCTGCCCCCTCCCCAGTGTAACTACTAGAAATGTCCCCACATGTTGCCAAATGTCTCCTGGGGTGCAAAATTGACCCTGGTTGAGTTTCTAGATTGGTCCACAGGGTGGAACAGCAACTTGGGACTAGAATCAGAACCACCCAAGCTTAACTACCGTGTAAATTTACAGACTTTAGGGCCTACCCCAGTCATATATTTAGCATTTAAGGATCACGTCAGCTCTATGCAAGACTGGTGAACTGATGGCACCCATTGAGAGTCTACAGGTTGGGAATAGTGGGCTCAGTGAGGTGGAAGATGTTGGACTGGAGTCTTAGAATCATTGCCATCCAATCCTTTACATAGCTGGGTCTATAACTTAAAGGGAGAGTAGCCAGCTTAAGTTTTGTGTGAATGATATGGTTACACACAACATTGCAGTGATGATGGATGGAAGGCCTATGCTTTTTTCATTCCCCAGTTCTGTTGCCCAACTCCTGGAGTCAGGGAACTTGGGTAAGTGGTACTTTGCAGGTAGAGAAAGTCCTTAGGTTCCTCAGTGAGGATCAAATGAGATTAAGTGCATAGAGCAGTGCCTGGCACAGTAAATGCTCAATAAATGTTAACTATTATTTTATTATACAAAGACATTCATTAAATTCCAGCTTCCTGTACAAAAGCACCGGTGTTAGGGGTTTAGGATACCAGGAGAATAACTGATGCCCCTGGTCTGGAGTGGCCTGCATTATATCAAGTCAAGAAGGAAGTCCAGGTCAGGTGGCAGCATGGCCGGGGAGAGTTCTTCAAGCCTAGTCAGGATCCTGGTCTAAGCCCTGGGAGGTAGGTAAGGGAAGAGATGGGCCAACCCAGATTTCAGTGGCAGTGAATACAGACCTGATAAGTTGAGTGGATTGGGGAGTAGGCAGGAGCCCAGGTTGCGTGAGGGGGCTGGGCCAGAACTAGCAGGACCTGGGGATGGGACCAGGCTGCTTGCAGTAGGGCGATGGTTCAGTGGCTGCTGCCGTCGTCTCCTGTCCTGGCTTCGGGGCTCTGAGTGGAAGGGACACAAGCAGATAAAAAGGCAAATAAGTGGGGCACTGAGAAAGCCTTCACTGACCCGCTGGCTCCCCTTGCTTAGAAGATACCTGTTTTCAAGCTTGTAATCAGACCAGCATTCCTCTTCTGAAGTAACTGTAAGATGGGTGGAAAGACCTAATTATCCTGTTCTCAGCCAGCCCTCATCCTACCAGTTCATTCTTTTGGCAAAAAAGTTATTGAGCTTGGCTTCTAAAACAGCTTTCCTAGGTTCTCCTCTTACCTCTGACTGCTCCTCTTAACTCCCAAATCTCTTCTCTAGCCCTCTTCTGAAATCCAGCTATAATTGTCCACTGGACATTTCTCTCTGAACATCCCCCACAACCAAAACAACTCATTCTCTCCCTTCCTCTTCCATTCTTCCTTCTTGGTGGAAAACCTAGCTGCTGGAAACTTTGTTTCATCTTTCTACTCCTCCCTTATATTTAGATTTGTGTTTAATCAAATCCTGACAATTCTACCTGTGCATTCATCTACGTTCTTCCTTAATTCTCCCTCTCCCTTGTCATTGCCAGTGTCCAGATACAGGTATTTAACTCACTCAGGCTTTTGAAAAAAATTCCCTACTGGTCTCCCTAGCTTGAATCTCTTCCCTCTTATCATCTGTCTTTCACACAGGTGCCAGAAATTATTCTAACACAGAAACCTGATCAAAAATCACTGTGGCTCAGACAAGGGGGAAATACTGAAGATCTTTTAAAGGATAAAGATTAAACTTTTTAACATTGGCACCTTCAGAACCCTTCCCACTATGGTTCCAGACTACATATCCTTTGTAGGATGCCGAGAGAAAGAACAAACAAGAAAGTGAAAGCCTGTGGGACATTTCCAGGTTCGAGTCAGAAACAGTGATAAGAAAGAAGGCATGAAGCAAAACAGGCAAATGATGTAAAAAAAAGTCAATGCAAAATGGAGAAGTAGGGATCAAGGGAAAGATACTAAGGGTACAACCCAGGAGTCTTGCCTCTAATGAGAGTTTCAGGATATGAGACAAAGTCTGATTGAGGAGAGAGGCCTGACAGGGAAGACATATGGCCTTTAAAGATGGTATTTCAATTATCACTTAAAAGACCATCTTAAGACCTGGACAGGCCTGCCTGTAAATTTGTGAATGTGAGTACACAGCTTTGTTTCTCATGTTTTGACTTTTGTCCCCTGGTATAATCTAGCCCTCTCAGTCCCCATTGAGATAAAACGTAAAAGGAGGAGCCCCAACTCTGTATTTCTTGGTTTTGAGTTATAGAAACATCAGCTTAAGGCTGAGTACAGAAGTGATATGTGATCAGTTCTGCTTCCAGAGGTTATGAGATGATATTTTATGGTAATCAGCTATAGGTTCCATTTTGGGGGAGGCAGGATAGTATTGGGGCAAAGATCTGAGAGTTTGAGCCATACTGACTTCTCCTTGAATGAGTTAGAATGAATACTCCAAGGTCTTACAATTTAGAGGAGCAGTTATTTGACTCATGCCTAGGTCCTTTATCATTCCCCCTAAACATCTTTGGAGCTGTCCCTACATGTAGTACCCCACATCTTACTGAATCCCTGGGATGATCACAGATCTGATTTGTGCCCTCTAAGGGGTAGAAAGGTGAGACAAGTATTCAGGCTTCTAACTTCTTGCATTTTATTCATTCAATACATATTTGCTGATCACTTAATACGTGCCAAGTACAGTGCTAGGTGCTCAGGGAGTAAGATGTGTTAGGGGACACTTGGAGCTTTTGTTTGCAGTGGAAAAAGTAAATGTGGTGACAGTGATAGAGGCACTCCTCCTGTGTCCTGGTGACTCATTCCACAGGAACCTCCACTCACCATTAGGTGTTGGCTGCTCTATCTAAAGTTATCTGTCAGCTGAGCCAAGGCATCGCAGAGGCCAGGAAAGAGTTTTGCTAACCTCAAGTTTAAGTGACAAGAGCTGGGAAGGATAAGAGCAGTGGTGGTAGGGTGACAGCTGAAGGCTCCTGCTTTTATACTTAAGTACCTTGTCTTTTGTATCAGTACTCTACTGGGCCAGTACTCTGAAGGGCCAGGGAATAAGTTCCAGGTACAGAGTAAGGACTAGGGTGACACAAGTGAGGCACCTAGGGTGCAGAATTGAAGGAGGCACTGGCATGACCCTGACAGCGAGTGCCTTCTTCAATCGTGTGTCCTAGGTGCCTCCTGTGCCTCCCCTACTCCTTGCTTTGCTTTAATCCATATATAACTGTGAGAAGGAGATGCTGGTTTACCTATCACCCTCTCCCCAGCAGGCCCTTCTGTTAGCTCTGTTTGCATCTGTTGTTGCACAGTATCTTGCAGGCTTTTGACTTCCCTCACTCCATCACTGGATTAGCTATTCTCCAATGGCCTCTTCTTCCTCTGCACCAACAGCAGCTACTGATAGTACTGTCTGCCCTTCTGAGCCAGGTGGATGGGAACATGACTATGGGTCTGGGAAGGGGGTATTTAGAACATGTTTTGCAGCTGGGGAGAACAAGGTAGAGAAGATCCTGGCACCAAGGTCAGGGGTGCAGGGAGTGAAGACTTATTCCGAGCTCTTTCAATCTCCTGTTGGCCTTCTAAATTACCATCCTCCAAGCCTCTTGGCATAGAACCATCAGACTAGTTCCCTGAATCTTTGCCTTAAGCTTCTGGCTAGGCTGCTTAGATCTTTACTGAAATTCTCTGGATAACCCAATATCATGTTTTGTTCTAGCCAATAAAGGATAGTCATTAATTAAATGTGTAGTTAAATGTGATATAATTTTTATACATTACTGGAAAATTTCTTGTAAATAAATTCACAAGTCAAAAAAGAAATCCTTTGACAAATCACAATCCCTATTTTGGATTTGAAAAGTATAGCTGGTGTACAGTTAGGTTTCTGAGACATGGGGGTCATGTTCTTCCTAGCTTGGAAAACAAAGTATGCCTAGATGTGGCAGAGGCCAAAGAGCCAGATGTGTGGAACCAGGAAATGACACAAAGCCACAGTATAGGCCAGATCACACTAGACAAAGATGTTTTCCCAAGTGTTGGTTGAAGATACCAAGTCCAAATGCCCCAGTCTGCATTATGGCCCCTCCCAAACCAGGGCCAATTTCCCATCCTGGAGTCAACAGGGATTTTAAGAGATGAAACTGCAAAAATCAGTACCAGCAAATGCCCAGGGGAACATAGGAGTCAAGATTACTTGGATTTCACCTTTCAACCCCTTATAGTGTTCCTGTTTGGTATTATTAGTAACCCTTGTCTTGACCCCTTGACTTAGAGATACAGTTTCCTAGTCCTTACAAATATTTATGCAAGTCCCCTGGGGTGTCTCTGTACTTAAGCCAGCTCTCTTTCTGCTTCTAAACTCATTGACCTGGGGAACATACCTTCTCTCAGTAGGTTTTACCTGGCCTCCCCCCGTATGTGGATCTCCAACCCTGTCATCTTTCCATAGTTCTGTCCTTTTTTGCCTGCAGGGCATCTCCATATAGATAGCCCATGATATCCAAGCATGTCTAAAATAGATAACTCATCACTTCTTCCAACAAATGTCTTAATGTCACTATGACTTTTTCCTTTAGCTTGTAGAGTTGAAGCCCTCTTAGTTCCTCTCCTGTCACTGAATCCTGCTGCTTCTATTTCTACTGTCTCTCTCTTTTTTTTTTTTTGAGACAGAGTCTCACTCTTTTGCCCGGGCTAGAGTGCCGTGGTATCAGCCTAGCTCACAGCAACCTCAAACTCCTGGGCTCAAGTGATCCTCCTGCCTCATCCTCCCAGGTAGCTGGGACTACAGGCACGCGCCACCATGCCCGGCTAATTTTTTCTATATATTTTTAGTTGTCCGATTAATTTCTTTCTATTTTCAGTAGAGACGGGGTCTCGCTCTTGCTCAGGCTGGTTTCAAACTCCTGAGCTCAAACAATCTGTCCACCTCGGCCTCCCAGAGTGCTAGGATTACAGGCGTGAGCCACCGTGCCTGGCCTGCTTCTATTTCTAATACTTGTATTTATCTCTCCTTTCCATGCCCTGGTACAGCTTGTTGTCATCTCATGTGTAAACTACTGCAAGGCTCCTACCTCCCTTTCCTGTCCAATATATATATTTCACAGAAAGTCTCTTACTTTTGTTCCCATTACTCCTAGAAGCACACAATTGTTATCATATGTCTCAGTTAATTCTTAATCCTTGTTCTTAAAATATTTCAACAACTGTCCACCTAATTTCTCTTCACCTAATTTCCTTGGTGAAGGGCTTGGTCTTTTGCACACCACCTAGGTATATATGCTTTTTGTCTTCTCTATCCACCAGCTCTGTTCCTGTTCTGGCTGTCATTTCTCATTTCTGGAATGTTTTTGTCAAACCTTATACTACCCATTCTTCAGAACTGTTTCTTAGCTGAACATTCTTTGGCTAGTCACCCTTGTGTTTATCTACCACGATGGCTCCCTAAGTCCCCTGGATGTTTATAGTATGTGTGCTTTTATGTCATATTTACTGTTTCCCCTATTAAGTTTCAAGTCAATCAACCAGGAAGTACTCAATATTGACTATTTATATTTTCTATTATTTATCTGGGGAAATAACAGAGAAACAGAATACACACCCCTCACCTCAGTGAGCTCAATGCAGCGTTTTGCATTGGGAGAGGGTCAAGGAGGATGTCAATAAACTACTAATTAAGAATTGCCTAGAATCTTTCAGTGACAACCTAGAAAAGGCTCTTTACTATTTCTCTTTTTAGTCAGGGAAGGAAAATTATGGTGCTGATGAAGGAGTTCCCAGAAACTACAAGTTAAGAGCTAGGAGAGGCTGACCAAAAAAAGGAAGGAAAAGAAATAGAAAAACTTTATCCAGATTTAACATGAGAAACTAGGTATACTGGAGCATGAAAGGACATAAATTTGAATAACTTAATAGCTATGCAATCTTGGACAAGCCACTCTTAAATAGCCTCAGTTTCTTCATCAGAAAAATGGAAACACCATCCATCCCATAGGGTCCTTGTGAGGATTAAATGAAATTGTACATGTAATACTGTCTTGTTCACTGTTAAATGCTATTTAAATGTGAGCCATTATTACTATTTTACTACTCTCTTTCAAATGCAGTACACAAAAGTGTCCTTTCCCAATGAAGATAGAATCTCAAAGAATGGGGCTTGGAATATAAGCAGGGATAATCAGGTTGTATAACAGAACATCTCAACGGTCAAAGCTGATAAGAACTACTGCTTTCTCCTCTGTGGCTTCTCTAACTAGTTGAGCAACTGTGCCCACTGCTGGAAAGGTCTAGACTGTTGCATTCTATGCCTAGACTAGGAGCTGTCTGCAGTTCCATTTTTCTTTGAAAGAGTTGGAATCCTTCTGATACCATATTCTGAATAAGCTCTGAAGCCAGGAACAATTTCATCCCATGGAGACCACGGATAAGATTCCCCATCATTCTACAGTGCTACAAGTTGGATTCCAAGAACATTCTCTTACACTGTCCCCACTTTAAACTGTCCCCAAGAAGACAGACATTGTCCTTGACGTGAAGGCTCCACGTCTCTGTTTGGCACTGCTTTGACTAATGTTTCATCCCCGGAAACTTCCCTGGCTCCTACCATGCGCTGAAGCCCAAGATACCCAGGACTCCCACCTGAGGCCACACACAATACTGCTCCAGAGTCATGCCGCAAGGAACACCAAGGTCGCAGGAGAGGCTACAGATTCTGCTACAAACTATATTTTATTGATTCACCCCTTGGTCCCAGGCCAAGTGTATATCTTCAAGCTCTCACTTCCCCCAGCAATGCCCCAAACAACTGAACACATGTTGCAGGGGCTCCCAGACTGGCTTACCTCTGACGGGACCCAGCACCCGATGGTTGACCTTTTGGGTGCTAGAGCCCAGGCCTGGCAGCCCCGCAGGCCGACTGCCATGAAAAGGAAAGCTGGGGGAGTTCTTCATCTGTGGAGAATTTTGTTGGCTGCTGCTGCTACCACCAGCACTTGTGCCAGTGCTAAAACTTCGTGCCCGGCTCAAGGTATTTTCAGAGCAGGAAACAGGCAATCCACTGCAAAGAAGCAGATGCCAGTTAGCCCTGGACACAGGAAATTTGTGTACCAAGGCTTTCCCCAGGGGCTGATGCTCAGTGAAGCTTCGCCTCTAGGGTAAAAAGGCACAGGGACACATTCTAAGGGAGAAGCCTGACTAATTTTCCTTTCCTTTCCTTTCCTTCCCTGTCCATGAGTGTGGTTTCTAACCTGGGGCTTACCAGCTAATCTCAGAATGTCATAGGGGCCATCCCTTAGCAGCTTTATCTCTCAATTAATTTGCCCCTTGCTGCCTTGGCACTGGCCCTTAAACTCCCTTCAGTCAGTCACTCACAACCACTGGAAGCTGAGGCCTGTCCTACCCCAACCACAGTTATATCTGATCTTGTGCAGGGCTCTGGAGCAAGGAGTTCCCTAGCCTACTTTTCAGATATCTTAGAAGTCTGTAGCTTCAGGGAAAAGGGAAGAGGATCTCATTCTCAAAATAGGAACAAATCTTAACTAATTTTAGTTTACCCTGAAAATATTCACCACATGGTACTTTTAGGAGGAGGGAAAGAATACAAAAATCCATTGGAACTCCTAGCTCTAGAGCCCCGTCCCACTTTCCTACCCTTTCTCCCTTCCATCCTGCTGGTCTTACTTGTGACTTCTGGGTGGAGTTCGAGAGCCCCTCTTCTTGTTGACACCCACATTCATAGTGCTGCTTAGGCCTCGGCTGTTGCGCACATGTTTTAGCATCCAGGCCCGTAGGTTAGTGAGGCTGCTGTGCTCTGACAGCACAATCCGGGGCCATGGATTACACTCTGCCATGTCCAGAGCTGCGATGGCCATAGCTCGTCCCACCTGTGGGGAAGTCCAGTCTGGCTCAGCATCTTGGTCTTCCAGTCTAGGATGCTGTGGGGGTGGGGTGCACAGCACAGTGGAAGGGAAGGAGAGGCCAGACCTAAAATTTGCTCAGTGGGAACCCTAACCTTTGTGCCCAGGCTGTTTATCTCAAGTGGATTTAGAACTGTTCCCTAAGCCATTGCCCATTTTAGGTCCTTCATCCTTTATGAGCAAGGGTGGGTATGCTTTCTGTCTGGCACCATGAAGGAATTCTCCCAGCAGAAGAAGGGGTTTGGCTCTCTTCTGTAATTTGCAGCTCTTTCTACTCCTCTAATGTGTCGTAGGATAATGGAACTCATCGAGACCACTCTAGTGCGGGTGCTTTTGAGCCCAGGACTGAATAAACCCGATAGAATGAGGAAGACAAGCTCAGAGGCAAAGAATCTGACTTAGATGTGCTAGGGGATTTTCTGTGCTGTGGAGTCAGAAATGGTGCCTATTCATCTTCTCAATACCATTAGAGTCACAGTCATACTCCTGTTACTGAGGAAAGTAACCAGAGTGGTGAGAAAACCAGAGTGGTGAGCCATCTCTTCATAGGATCTTAGAGTCAGGCAGAGGAGTGAAGGCCTTTCTAGACTTAGAGGTTCCCCTTTTTCCATTTATCCCATGTTTTCATACCTGCTCAAATAGTTCCACAGTGTATCTGGAGGGGAAAGCCGGCGGGGGAGGAGGGCTGGCACGCCCATTGTCATGGCAGGCAGCAGGGATGCTGTTTACTGAGCGTCCAGTGTTGTAGTTGCATTCAAGTGTGTAGCTAAGACACAGAGACCTTTATCAGTGTCCTGCCTGAACAGACATCAGGACACAACCAGAGTGGACACCTCAGATAAGTTTAAGAAGGTAATCACTTGGAAAAAAGAGAACACAAAGTGCTAATAACTCCCAGCAACTTAGCAATTGACCTTGGCAATATACCGTATACCCAGGAGGTCCCCCCAAAATGGAGTCCTAGACAGAAGATAATAATGGTAATCGTGAGGTTCTCTTTTCAGAAGACTCAGGCAGTTCCCTGCCTCTTAAACATCTTGGACTGGATATTGTTTTCTTTAGGGAAGCTATTTAATCAACTGTATCCCCGTTTCTCCCCAACCTGTGAATTATCCCTGAGGCTTTGTAGATTGCAACACGGCCGCTTCCCTCTTTAGACTGGCCATCTCTACGGTCTCGGGCATACATGTTCTTCTCTGAGAAATTACAGCCCTGGAAGTCGAAGTGAGCTGAGTTCAAGGAGATGAGCTTTGGATATAGCATGTTTTCCACCTGTTTGGGGAGGAAAAAGCCAACTCAGAAGGAGAGACAGAGAGAAAGAAGGGACAAGGGTCAAAGAAGAGATGGCAAGCATGGGACACAGCAGATACCATCACAACCATCCAGTAATCAACGTTTCTTGAGTTCTCACTCTTGGACACTATTTCTAGGTGTTGGGAAGCAATTCCACTTTCTTTTAAATTCTTAGCTTCTTCCCTTCAACAATGCAAAATTTTCCTTCTCCCCTGGATTTCCAAACTCTAGCAAAGACTGTGATGCAGACAGCTTGACCCTCACTAAAAGGTCATGATGTAATGACTGGGACACAGGTCCCTATGCCATCTCTTCTTGGCCCTTCAAAGCTGATTCAGAGGTAGTCTACGTAGGCCTTCCTGCCATAAGGCTACTTTCCCTTTGTTCATGCCCTAACCCTCATCTCCCAACCTGCAACACTTCCCATACTCACATGACATTTGTAGGCCTCCTACCTGGGTGTTCTCATCACTAAAGCTGTTTCCATACATGAAGCAGCCCCTTTTGGAAGCATGCCCATGCAAGTCCACATAGTAAGCAACCCCACTCTCTTTGGGGGGGATGGTATCAGGGGCTGGCCCCTCAAGCTCAGTAGACTGTTGTGGCATAATCCACATACTGCTGGGCTTCTGTTCTGCTGGCTCTGTCTGGGTCCAGGCCTCAGGGTTATCCCCATCAGATGAGCACCCATCGTGAGTTTCATTTTGGAGATTGTTGGCTTTCTCAAGGTCAGAAAGAGGACCATCACAAGGGATATGGGGACTGAGCTGGTGCTCAGAGAGACTCTGGGAGTTCAGACGAGAATGCACATGGTGGTAGAGAAGCACAGCTTTAGCCCCATAGATGGCTGGGTGCAGGACGGCATCAGGCTTCAGGTACTGACGGTTCAGATTGACTCCACGTGAGTCCGTGCTGTAGGAAAACAAGGACTGAAGCGGGGTCTAGAAGACTGGGCAGTGAAGAGACATTAGAGTAGACGAAAAGGAGACAGAGGGAGACTGACTTCGCAAATGACAGGCTGAAGTTGCATTAGGAAAGAAAGAATTGAAGACAGGCCCCCCTCCTTGATCTGCTGTCACCCCTACCATAGAAACCTACAGATAGCTTCCTCTACCCAGATGGGCCGACATTCATCCTAGTTTTGCTCCCTCCTGGGAGTGCTAGTAGGTGCGATCTGCCTTCTCAGGTCACTGGAAGATGAGCTGGATTTGCCCTTGTTAGGGTGCAAGAGGATTGGGAACACAGGAGAAGGTAGAAGGCTGACAGTATTTCATTGAGATGCAGTGCATGACGGGGACTGGGAACAGTCCAGACAGGCCGGAAGGCCACTTACCGGTAGTGGCCCCGGACCACACCATCAGGGTTCAACATGGGAATCAGCTTAAAGACAAAGAGGCGACGTAGGGTTTGGGCCCGTGGGTCATCAGGTCGAAGGATGAAATCCAGAAAGCCATTGAAGACAAAGCTAGATGGAGTCTCCCCAGGGTGTACCCTACTGCTTAAGAAGAATATCTGAGGTGGAGAGGAGAGCAGACATTAAGTTAGTTACCCTATAGTCCTACTCTGACAGTATATTGGGGGAGAGGGGCATGGATGAAGCAGGAATAGCCATTGGATTTCTAGCTGGCTGAGTCTGCAAGTGGAGCAAGAGTCATCACCCTTGCCTTGGGTTGCAGGCCAAGGCTGTGTCCAAGATGCCTAGAGATAAGATAGCCATAAGCTATCAACAGTGCTTGGAGCCAGAGAAAAGCCAAAGAACTACCTTTATGCTATTCCCACTCACCCTCTTGCCTGTGAAACGGAATGGTCGGGGGGTGCTGGTGTCAGGAAATAGCTGCTCTAGACGGGGCTCTCGATCTTCTCGAAGCCCATGGCAGGAAGTGACCGTTAGCAGATCTACACGAAGTCCATCCAGAGAATAGCAAAGGAGCTCTCGGTGGTAATAGATGGTATCTAGGGGGCTGTAGGGATAAAAATCATGAAGCCAGGAGAAGTCCCTAAAGTATCCAGCAAGAGGTGAGCTTTGCCATCACCTCAGGATTTATAAAATCTGGTCCTTCATCCTAACCTTTGGGGCCTTACAGTCCCTTACAATGTTAAATGAGGCTAATGATTTGGGTGGGTTTGCATTGCCAGAATGCAGAGTACAAAACAGGGTGAACTTAACTGTTTTTTTCTTCAGTGGTTCCCTAGCATAGGTTACTTTGTGTAGACAAAGAGAATTGCCCTATGTGGAGGCAAATAAAAAGGTGTGCTGAGCAACGGCAGTGCTGGCTAAATTCTGGGGGGATAACTGATGGGAGCTGGGGTAGTAAAAGGCATGAACTGGGCAAGTGAAAGAGTGGAGTGTAGGTGGACATGCTGACAACATGGTTACATAGAAATATATTTTTCAAAGATACCCTAATTCCCACATTCTGTATGGAGAAAAGACAGAGGAAGTTTTGGTTCAGAGATCTTAGGGCAAATTCCAGAAGAAGCAGAGGTACTGTCTGGTCCAGGACCGTTTGGCAGGAGTAAGAATGGGGATGGTACCTGTTGCAGGTAGGGTGGTTCTCCGGAAAGCGCTGGTCTAGCTGGTTTAGCAAATCCTGGCAGTCACTGTAGGAGAAGGGGTAGCAGAAGGCGAAGAAGGTGGTGGCCCCACGGCCCTCCACAAAACGGTGAACAAAGGATAACACAAATTGTGTTTCTGTCATCTGAAGAGTAGAGGAGGAAGAAGGAGGCAACATGCCATCGGTGTCCGAACAGAGCTCCTACTGGGGCCACCAGGAACTGACCTCACACCCTCATCACCTTTGCCAACTTCCCTCTCTCTGATACTTTCCATGTGACAACCACCTCCTTCTAGGCTTCCTGAGGCAGGGGTTCATCTTGGACTCTGGCTAGCACTGGAGGGAAAGCTAAAACCAAAACCTGGTGTTCTGCCTGCGTCATCCTCTGTATCAAGGGCAAACTCCTCTTTACTTTCCTCTCCACTTTCAGCACCCAAGTCTTTCCTCCTCAGGGAAAACTTACTTCAAAGGTAGGCCGGTCTCGAATGCGTTCCCACCGTGGCCGGGTGGGCAGTGTGCGCACAAAGGGGGCCATGCCCTGGGAATACAGCTTGCTTTGCTTGTTCATGTTCATAATGTTGATCTTGATGAGTTTTCCTGGAGTTCCTCCCCGGACACTGAAGTAGAACCATGACCTGAGGGCCAGAGTAGAAGACATAGGTATATATGGGAGGGTTGGCGACAGGATCTGTGGAAGAGCTGGAGCAAGCCAAATTGGAAAAGGACTATTTAGCCAGGAGGGAAGGAGGCAGGAGGGGTTGCAAGAGGAAGAGTAGTTTGCTGGTATGAACAGGCAAGTAGAAGGGCTAACTGAGGCATGGGTTTGGGGACTTGGACATTCCCTCTTTTTTCCCCGTTCCTCCCTTCATTTCTTTCCTCATACCTGTTCCCATTCTCAAATTCCGTTTCAGCACAGTCTGGTCGGGTCCACACGTTGAATTCATAGTCAGGGGAAGAGGCAATGCCACCAATAGGGGCTGATGCCCCACCTCCTATCCCTTCCCCATCACTAGACACAGATTCCACCTTCTCCACATGGGCTAGGTTCCCCGAATCAAAGCGTGAACTGAACAGCAATCCCCCACAGCGCAGCTCCATGGTGGGGCTGGGAAAGCATCCTCCTGCTCCACACTGGCCCTGAGAGCTGGGGAAAAACGAGGGTGGGGGTAGGGAGAAAAGGGAAGAAAAATGGAAATGAGGTTTTTTGGTATCTGGATAACTGAAAGCTATTCTTATGGAGTGTACCACGAAGCAAAAGGTGCTCTCCCCCATAGAAAACCAAGTGGCCTTCCAGCAAAGGCAGAGAAAGCAGCACTTTGTCCCCTACACTAAGGGTTATAACTGACTTAAAGGGACCCCATTTTACTACATCTTGGCTGTTCCCAAATCAAATACTCAGTGGCTTAACTATGTTGAGAAACACTAGACTCTAATAAGCTTCTTTGCAGCCCAAAGCTTAGAGGATTTAATCAGAGAGGTCAGATTTCCCAAACCTAGCCAAGACACACCCACAACACATGGCCATCTTTAGAGATGGGCCATTCTGGATCTCTGGTTCCTAGATTCGCTCTGCGCTTTCCAGCGCAGGGTAAAGAGAAGAACCAAGTTTTTAAGTTTAAATGGGTAGCTTCCTGTCTTTACCCCTCTGCCCTCACAAGTACTGACCAGACATGTTCTATTGATGCTCCCCCCAAGAGCCCTGGAAGGGCTGGTTCTTCCTTTTTTTGTTCCTACCCTATGCCGACTAGAAAAGCGTGGCCTTCGCCAAGCCAAAGGAAACTGGGCAGATGCCACCTGCTTACCTAGCGACTGAATTCCAGTTAGGGCATGGGTCTATACAACCCCCTCCCACCCTGAAAGCACTGGACCCCTGCAAAAGCTACCCTGGTAGTTGTAGGTGAGCAGTGGGTGTCATAGGCACCCCTAAAAAAGGTGGGGTGGTAGAGTCCCATTCGGGGGCAGGGGGGTGGCTTCTCGACCCTCCGTTCGAGGACTCTCACACTGACCAGGCTTGCCCTGGGTAGGGTGGGGTTGGGAGGCAGGGGAGGGTTGAGACCGACTCACGCTGGAGGTGGGCAGGAAGGCAGGGCCTGGGGGTCAGAGGTGAGGCCACAGAGGTGGGGATGGGGCCGGGGAAGCCGCGCTGAGGGGCAGGGAGGGGCGGGGTGGCATTCGACAGGGGCTCGGGCTGAAGGGGCTGAGAGAAGGGGGCGGGGCCGGGGCTGGCGGGGCCCGCAGTAACGCAGAGCCCCTCACCTCTCTCCGGGCCGGTGGTCCCGCTCCCTCTCCCGCTAGCGAGGCGGCACCTCGGGCCCCGGCACCCGGGCCCTCCACCCGGGACCCAAACAAAACCCGAGCTCCGCGGTGCCGGGACCCCGCTCTGCCAGGAAACAAGAAGTCTCACGCCTATTGGCCGCGGCTGCAGCTGGCTACCCGCCCAGTATAGCTCACTGCCATTGGTCAGCACGCAGAGTTCCTCGCACGTTAGTGGGTACCTGAGTGAGTGCCGTTTGGGGTCCCTGGCGGGCAGGCCCAGCCGGAGGATTCTAGCCACGGCTACTCCTAAGACGGTTAACGGCCTGCTAGAAGGCGGAAAAGACAAGGTGACCGAACGAGAAACTGGAAAAAGACTCACCTGTGAAATAAAAGGGCATCGTGTGATGCAATCCATTGCTTAAGTGTGCTCCTGTGTACATAATGACACTAACTGTGGTTCGGGCGATTCCACTCCCAACTATTCGGTGCTCTCGTAATAGGGCAAAAACCGAGTGGAGGATGCGGGCATCGATCCCGCTACCTCTCGCATGCTAAGCGAGCGCTCTACCATTTGAGCTAATCCCCCAGCTGGTGTTGCTTTCCTTCTCTTTACCTTACAGGTTGTTTTAGGATGTCCGCAGACCAGGGTATCAACAGCAATTTAGGGTATTTAATATTTAGCAGAGAATACAATGAGCAACATATTTAAATAGGCATATAATAACACACCTAAGCAATAGCGATAAAGGCTAATTTTGGAACACGTTACTATATCTTTGCATCTAACACACAAGAGAGCTTTATCGTACACTACTTAGTATATGTGTCTTACTATCAGCAGTACTATGCAGAGTCAACAGGCAGCCTCCAAAGACACCTTTCTCCCCAGGGTATAATTGGATTAAATCGAGACAAAAGGCATCGCACGAAGTCCTTCGAGCCGGAATCGAACCAGCGACCTAAGGATTGCCGCAACTACATCCACTACAGTCCTCCGCTCTACCAACTGAGCTATCGAAGGCTCCGCTGCCATTGGGTCCTGCCGATTACCCTCTAATAGTTACCGAGGCCGCATTCTTTCAGGGATTAAGGGGTTTCAAATTTGACTCCCACTTTTTCTAGCTAAGGGAGTCCTCCAGGGTCAGAGCCCCTTGGGCCTCACAGAGCAGAGAAAGCTGGAGACGGAAAGGCGAGGAAAGGACGCTGCCAAAAGACTCGGTTCCCAGCCCGGAACGAAGGAAACACAGGACATGCGCTTCCTGGACATTCCCCTGCTTTTTACAAAGCGCTACCAGCGCCCGGGTAGTTTCCACAGCCGGCGAACGCCCAGCGAGCCGCCCGCGTCCCGGAGACCCTGGGCGGCTTTCCCCCAGGTATGCCAGCGCACACTGGCTTTGCGGCCGTAACGCGCAAACCCCGTTTGCAAAGCCGATGGATCACTTTTGCTGTTTCTGCTCCAAATTTCCCTTCGGTTTCTCCTGGGGTGCAAGTAAAATGCATGCTCTCCTGACGTGAGGGACATTCCTTCAAGTAACGAACGTTTCGTCGGCATCTATTCATCTTGACTAGAGCAAGAAAGACACAGGCCACCGAATGCTCGAGGCAGCAGGGCAGGGCAGGATCCGGCAGGTGTTCCCGGGATTCCGGGACCTGCCGGCGTGGCCGCGAGGCCCCGGGAGGTGAGGAGGCGGCCTGTCGGCTGCTACGCGCGTGGGACCGCGAGGCTGGAGGACAGATTTTCCCGCCCTCTGAAGTGCTTACAAGCCAAGGGGATTCCTCTGCAGCAGGCCTCGGAATGGACACCCACATAGGGTCGGGGTCGGGCGGCCCTACAGTGCCGGGCACAGGCCACTGGTCTCCCTTGTGAGTTTATGCACAGGTCCGCTTACCCCCGGGAAATCGTGGGTTCCCCAGGGCCAGGAAAGGGTCTTCTGCCTCGTTTGAGGCCCCTCCCCTGCCACTGTGGATATCTAGATGTCTTCTGTGGGGTCATGGACTGACCCCATATGGGTCTTCCCCCACCTCTGTCCCTATCCCGCTCACACCTTCACCTCTCTGTTCCATGGGCCTGCAGTGTCGGTCCACAATCCTTTGCCCACCGCAGCTACCGGGTTTTTAAAACAAAGAAGCAAACCTAAACCCAAGTCCTCTGTGAAGCCTTGCTTCGTAGTCTGGCGGGGTGGGAGTGCGGGGAGATCCGGCCTGGCCAGCTCTTGGCCAACTGCCTGCGCTACCTCGAGCCACCCTTGCCTGGGCAAATCCAGGTCGGGTGATGGTTTCGCACCTTGCAGCTCCAACATTTGACGGTTTCTCTCAGGCTGAGCTTTAAATCCAAAGCTATCTAACAGAGCGCAACGTGGCTTTCTCCCTTGTGACCATTCACAAAGCAAGAGGTTAACATCTTCCCGTTGATTTCTTGGTTTAACTTCATTCTGCTGGTGCAAATGCTGCCATAGTGTCTGAGAGCTGTAGCCTGGGGCAGTATTTCTTGGTACGGTATTTAGTACTGTAAGTGATATATTCATTTTCTCTCTCTCTCTCTCTTTCTCGGGCTGGGAAGCAGAACATATTTTATTATTTTGCTTTTTTTTTTTTAAATTCAGGTGAAATTCACATAACATACAATTAACCATTTTAAAGTGAACAATTCAGTGGTATTTAGTACAAAGACAGTGTTGTGAAAATATTGCCTCTCTCTAGTTTCGAAATTTTTTTTTTTAATCACCCCAGAACACCCTGGACCCTTTAAGTAATCACTCCCCGTCATCACTTCCCCTTATCCCCTGGCAACCACTAATCTGCTTTCTGTCCCTGTGGATTTCCCTATTCTGAGATCTCATATAAAATAAATCATGAAATATGTGACCTTTTGTTTCTGATTTCTTTCACCTAGCATAACGTTTTTGAGACTCATCCAAGTTGTAGCATGTATTAATACTTTGTTCCTTTTTATGGCTGAATAATATTCTATTATAATGTCAGTCCATGACCCCAATGAAGACACCTAGACATCCACAGTATGTACAATATTCCCTTGTAGTATGGATATTCTACAATTTGTTCATTCATTCATCTATTGGTGAACATTTGAGCTGTTTCCACCATTTAGCTATTATGAATAATGGTGTTGTGAACATTGATGTACAAGCTTCTGTGCGGACATATGTTTCATTTCACTTGGGTATATACCTAGGAGTGGAATTGCTGAGTGAAATGGTAATTACATGTTTAACTTCTTGAGGAACCACTGAACTGTTTTCCACAGCTGCTGCACCATATTATTACATTCCCACCAGCAATGTATGAAGATTCCAATTTCTCCACATCCTTGCCAACACTTACTTTCTGGGTTTTTTAAAAATTATAGTCAATATTTCAGTGAACTGAGCTCAACTAATTATAAGCATTTTTCTATGTAACTTAAGATACTTTAAAATCACTATTTTTTTCCTTTATGGCCATCATTTATTAAAAACTAATCATTGATACCTTCTTAATGAAAGAGCTAAAACATTTTTTCTTGTAGCTTGTAGCTGACCCTCTGATAAAGGTATGTATAGAATGCTACAGAAACACAGAGAAACTATTTGGGAAAGGGGAAGAGAGGGAACCAGAGAGGAAATCAGTTTCAGAGGTAGTGACAGAGCAGAGCTGAATTTTGAAACATAGGTAGGATTTACACTGAGTGGAGTGGACATCAGGCAACAATCGCTGGGAGATGGAAATATAGGACCCTGGTCATGGAGACAGGACAAAAGATGAAAAATGAGCAGAGACCAGGACAAGATGGAACTTTCATGCAAAAGAATTTGAACAGCAATTTTTTATGTGTCAGAGTCCTCACAATTCTAACAATTCTCTTGTTAATAGCAGTTAATGTGAAAATCTGGGAAAATCACCACGTGGTAGAGAAAGTTTAGCTAAACAATAATTTAGTAAGGACCCATTTGGCACCAAGCTTGGGGCTAACACTCATGAATTAAAATGTGGACTTTAATATTGTGGTTATCAGTTAGGTTAAAATCCCTTTTTAAAAATAGGAGATGTTGCAAGGGAGTTTGAATCAGTAGGTATTTCCAAGATTGGGTAAGAACATACAGCTTCAGGTCTAATTTAACTGATAAGTGATCCACTCTTTTTTTTGTGGGGGGACAGAGTCTCACTCTGTCGCCCAGGCTAGAGTGCCCTGGCGTCAGCCTAGCTCACAGCAACCTCCAACTCCTGGGCTCAAGCAATCCTACTGCCTTCAGGCTCCCGAGTAGCTATAACTGGCATGTGCCACCATGCCCGGCTAATTTTTTCTATATATATTGTTAGTTGTCCAGCTAATTTCTTTCTATTTTTTTTAGTCAAGATGGGGGTCTTGGTCTTGCTCAGGCTGGTCTTGAACTCCTGAGCTCAAATGACCCACCGGCTTCAGCCTCCCAGAATGCTAGGATTACAGGTGTGAGCCACCACGCCTGGCCAGGAAGATGTGCCTTTTAAGAACATTGAAGAATTTTATACTTTTTGTTGCTTTTATTAATGGAATCTTTACCTCATTTTATTCTCCAACTGGTTATCACAGAATATGGAAAACCTTTTAATTTCTATATCTCATATCCAACTAATTTACTACTTATTAGTTCCAAACATTTTTTTTTAAAACAGTAACTACGAATAAAACCTTTTCATCTGCAATTGATTTTATGTACTATTTTACATTGCTTATTTGTTTTTCCTGCCTTATTGCTCTGGCTAGAACAGCAATTCTCAGAATGCCTGTATACTCTTAAAAATATTAAAGATCATGAAGAGTTTTGATTTATGTGAATTACATTTATCAATATTTATATTAGAAATTAAAAGCAAGAACATTTAAAAATATTATTTAATCAATCAATAGCAATGAAAACTCCATAGCATTTTAAATAAACAATAAGTATATTTTCAGAAACAAAAAACTTTGATGAGATTGGCATTATTTTACATGTTTGCAAATCTCTTTACTATCTGGCCTAATATAATATAGCTGTATACTTGTGTCTTCTGTATTAAATCTCTTATTATTTGTTGTTTTGGTTGAGCTATAAAAAGAAAATCTGATTAGCCAGAAGAGGTGGCGCACACCTATAGTCCCAGCTACTCAGGAGGCTGAGGCAAGAGGATTGCTTGAGCCCAGGAGTTTGGGGTTGCAGTAAGCTATGATGATGCCATTGCACTCTAGCCCAAGCAGCAGAGTAAGACTCTGTCTCAAAAAAAAGAAAAAGAAAGAAAAAGAAACCCGGTTTTGCAGATATGTATTTGGAAAAGGAAAGAGATAATTGTGGACATTCTTTTTTGTTACCACATCAAAATTTCAATTTTCAACATCTTTTACATTAAAATGTATTGGTCTGTCCTGTACTTTGAATAGATCTTTTACTTATGCATTATTTTGCAACATTATGCATTGGCCATTTGGAAAATATTGGTTGACTGAGCTTTGCAGATCTCTTAAATGTTGACACATTTTATTATTTAGTATCAAAAAATCACATTTATGAATATTACTTCCCATGTCATCAGAAAAGGCTTTAGTGTTAAGAAGCTACCAAGCTAATGGAGAAAGGTACAAGTTTTCCAAAATTCTAATTTTATTTAAAAGTTCAAATTCTATTATTGGCAGCAAATACTATCAGCTGTTTTCCTAGTAAAAGGCTCACTATGTTCATTAAAAAAATGTCTTTCAAATACATACTAAATAATCATAGTTTGTCAGTTGTCCTTTCAATTAAAAATAGTGTTCCAGGACATTATATATTGATAAAAGGGTCACTTTATCAAGAAAATATAAGAATTATAAACATGTATGTGTGAAACAATAGAGCCACAAAAGAAATGAACCAAACATTGACAGAATTAGAAAGAGAAACAGACAGTTCTACAATAACAGTAAGGACCTTCAACATCCTACTTTGCAATAGATAGAACATCTAGACAGAAGTTCAACAAGGAAATGGAGTACTTGATCAATACTACAAACCAACTAGACCTGTCAGACATACATAGAACACTTCACCTAACAACAGCAGAATATACATTCGACTCAAGAGGACATGACACATTCTCCAGGATAGACTACATGTTAGGCAACAAACAAAGTCTCAGTAAATTTAAAAAGATTGAAGTCACACAAAGTACTTTCTCTGATCACAATGGAATGAAGCTAGAAATCAATAACAAGGAAAAGTCCACAATTAACAAGTATGTGGAGATTAAACACATACTGTTGAGCAACCAAGCAACCAATGGGTTAAATAAAAAGAACACAAGGGAAATTAAAAAATACTTAGAGATTTATAAATGAAAATGAAAACACACATACCAAAACTTATGGGATACAGTGAAAGCAGTGCTCAGAGGGAAATATATAGCAGTATATGCCTCCATAAAAAAAGAAGGTCTCAAATCAGTAACCTGATTTTACACCTTATAGAACTAGAAAAAGAAGAGCAAACTAAATCCACAGCTAACAGAAGGAAGGAAATAATATGAGCGTGGAGTTAAATAAGATAGAGAAGAGAAAAACAATACAGAGATTTGATGAAACCAAAAGTTGGTTCTTCGAAAGGATAGATTAACAAAACTTACAAACCTTTAGCTAGAATGACAAAGAAAAATAGAGAAAAGACACAAATAACTAAAATCAGAAAGGAAAGTGAGGACATTACTACTGACCTTAGAGAAATAAAGAGGATTAAAAGAGAATACTATGAACAATTAATTATATGCCAATAAATTAGATAACCTAGATAAAATGGACAAATTCTTAGGAACAAATTACCTAGAAGACTGACTCAAGAAGATACAGAAAATCTGAAAAGAAATATACCAAAAGATTAAATCAGTAGTCAAAAACTCCCAACAGAAAGAAGTCAAGGACCAGAAAGCTTCAACGTGAATTCTACCAAACATTTAAAGAAGAATTAACATTACTCCTTTCAAACTCTTCCAAAAAATAGAAGAGAAGAGAACACTAGCTAATTCATTCTGTGAAGCCAGCATCATCCTGACAGCAAGGCCAGACAAAAGCACCACGAGAAAACTACAGATCAATATCCCTTATGAATATAGATGCAAAAATCCTCAACAAAATGTTAGCAAACCGAATCCAACAACATATTAAAAGGATTACACCATGACCAAATGAAATTTATTGAAAGAATGCAAGGGTGTTCAACATAAGAAAATCGATCAGTGTAATATAGCACAATATATCACATAGAATGAAAGAAAAAAAACACATTATCATCTCAAATGATGTAGAAAAGACACTTGACAAAATCCATCAGCCTTTTATGATAAAAACACTTAGAAAGCTAGACATAGAAGGGAACTTCCTCAACATGATAAAAGGCATTTTTCAAAAACCCACAGCTAAGATTATACTCAATGGTGAAAGACTGAAAACTTTCCCCCCTAAGCTCAGGAACAAGACTAACATGCCGACTTTCACCACTGCTATTCAAAATTGTACTGGAAGTTCTAGCCAGAGCAACTAAGCAAGTAAAAGAAATAAAAGGCAACCAGATTGGAAAGGAAGAAGTAAAAACTATTCCTATTTGCAGATGATATGATTCTACATATAGAAAATCCCAAAGAATCTACAAAAAAATTATTAGTGCAAATTCAACAAAGTTGCAGAGTACAAGATCAACACACACACACACACACACACACACAAAACCCCAGTTGTGTTACTCCAACAATGCACAATCTGAAAAGAAATTAAGAAAATAATTTCACTCACAATAGTATCCAAAATGATAAAAACATCTAGCAATAAATTTAACTAAGAAAGTAGAAGACTTGTACACTGAAAACTATAAAATATTGCTAAAAGAAATTAAAGAAGCCCTAAATGAATGGAAAGATATCCCAGGTTGATGGATTGGAAGGCTTAATGTTGTTAAAATGGCAATAATACTCCAATAAATCTACAGATTCAATGCAATCCCTATCAAAATTCCAATAATTTTTTTTGCGTAAATGGAAACCGCAATCCTCAAATTTGTATGGCACCGCAAGAGCCCCCAAATAGCCAAAACAATATTGGAAAAGAAAAACAAAGTTGGAGGACTTTCTGATTTCAAAACATACTACAAAGCTACGATAATCAAAACAGAATGGTACTGGTGTAAGGACTGACTTATAGACCATTGAGATAAAATTGAAAGTTCAGAAATAAACCCATATATCTATGGCCAATTGATTTTTGACAAGGATGCCAAGACCATCCAAAGGGGGGAGGAATAGTGGTAGGACAACTGGATATCTACAGGCAAAAGCATGAAACTGGACCCCTACCTTATGCCATATACAAAAATTAACCCCAAATGGATCGATGACCTAAATATAAAACTAAAACCATAAGACCATTAAAAGAAAACATAGGGGTAATCTTCATAGACTTTGGAGTTTTGGTAATGGATTCTTAGATTTGACACCAAAATCACAAGCAACAAAAGAAAAAAAACCAGACAAATTGGACTTCATAAGAAAGTCAGGCACGGTGGCTTGTGCCTTTGATCCTAGCACTTTGGGGAGCTAAGGAGAGAGGATCACTGGGGGCCAGGAATTCGAGGTTACAGTAAGCTATGATTGGGCCACTGTACTCCAGCCTAGGTGACAGAGCCATACACTGTTTCTCGAAAAAAAAAAAAAGAAAATAAAAAAATTAAAAACTGTTGTATGTTAAAGGACATTACCAAGAAAGTGAAAAAGAGACTTACAGAATGGGAGAAAATATTTGCAAACCATATATCTGATAAAGGTCCAGTATCTAGACTATATAAAGAACTCTTAAAACTGAACAATAAAAAGACAAATAAATAACCAATTTAAAAATGAGCAAAGACTCTGAATAGACATTCCTTCAGAGAAGGTATCCAAATGTCCAGGAAGCACATGAAAATATATCTAGCTTTACCCGTCGCTAATGAAATGCAAATCAAAACCACAACAAGAGACCACGTCACACTCACTAGGACAACTCTATCAAAAAATGAGCAGATTCTTCCAAGGCAGCATTCTGTCCCTGGATAAATATCCATAATTCCAGGTCCCTCAGCAGTGTGCAGAGATGGAGCCAAACCACCAAGAGGAATATAACAAGTGTTGGGGAGGACGTGCAGAAATTGGGACCCTCGTATGTTGCTGGTGGGAATGTAAAATGGTTCAGTCATTATGGAAACGTTTTGGTGGTTCCTCAAAGAGTTAAGCATAGAATTACTATATGACCCAGCAATTCCACTCCTAGGTATATTCCCCAAATAATTAAAAACAGGCACTCAAGCAAATATATGTACACTTATGTTCATTGCAGCACTGTTCACAATAGCTGAAAGGTGAAAACAGCCTGAATGTTCAGCAAGGGATGAATGGAAAAACAAATTGTGGTCTATACATACAATGAAATATTTGTCAGCCATGAAAAGAAATGAAGCACTGATACATGCTACAACTTGGGCAAACCTTGAAAATATTCTTCTAAGTGAAAGAAGTTAGAAATGAAAGGTCATATATTATATGATTCTATTTATATGAAACATCCAGAATAGGCAAATACACAGAGACAGAGAGTAGATTAAGAGTTTCCAGGGGCTGAGAAAAGAGGACATCGTGACTGCTAATAGGTGCAGAGTTTCCCTTTGGGGTGATGAAAGTGTTTTGAAACTAGATAGAGGTGATTGTTATACAACACTGTGAATGCACTAAATGCCACGGAATTAGTCACTTTAGTGTGGTAATTTTATGTTATGTTAATTTCACTTCATTTAAAAAAATATAAAGAAGGTGTTCCATGAAAATAGTGACTAGTTTAGCTTGGAACTCAAGCAATTGCATGCAAGAGCTTTTCTTTGAGGCAACCACTGTACTTCAGTATGCATAAGTGCTTTATGCAGTCTTCCTGTTTCTTCACAAAGAAATTTAAAAAGATATGTTTTAACAAAAGTAATAAATTTTACTGCTTCATCAAGGACATTCCTAAGTGAAATTTGGTTTTTTAAAATAATGTGAATGTGTGGTGGTGAAGAATCTGACTATTGATACACTGCCTTGATTCATGCTAACGTACTAGCAGTTTTACTTGCTTTTGCACCCGAAAGAGCAAATGTCAACAAAGGCAAATGACATCTTAGCATTACTATGAAAATAATTCTGACTTCTTAGAATCCCAGAAAGGGTCTCAAGGATCCCCAGAGTCCACTGACCGCACTCTGAGAACTGGTAGTCTAGAATGTTCACATGATGTTTAATAATGATAGTCATAGTAGGCCCGCCCAGGTTCATGACATTAGAGTCTCAATAACTTCATAGCCATCACCGTCAGTGAGGATTTGTCCAGCTAGCATGCCCGTTGGCCCTGGTTTGGCTTCTAGGGGAATCTCACTTAATGGCCTTTTATTATTTAGGTACTGAGTGAACTATAGAGAGAAATTTTAAATTACCTCCCACTGACTTCAGGAATTCCCCTACCATCATTGCATTGGGATCTTAGTAAACCTATTCTTTCTTCCACCCTACGGTGTGTAGAAAATGCAATTTTCTTCCAATATTCCTTGATCTGGACCAGCGACATTCTGTAAGTGACATCTGACCATATGTGAAGACTAAGCAACTCTTTCCTTCATAGCTTTAACCTTGCAGACACCCAGGCCCAAGAGTGGACAGTATTGCTTTCCCTCTAATGCCTCAAGAAAACATTTTTAGGTGTCACTTTCAACCCCACTGTCTAACTCCCTACAGATTCTTCCAAGGCAGTGTTCTGTCCCTGAATAAATGTCCATAATGCCAGGTCCCTCAGCAGCGTACAGAGATGGAGCCAAACCACCAGGAGGAGAAGTGGCTGTGGGCCCAGGAATTGTGGAATATGTGGCCCAGTGAGAACATGGTAAATGTACTGTCAAATCCTCATTTAAATGAAGCAACTTTTAGTTGAGTTTTCCTTTTTCAGTATAGTTTTCTAACCCTGTTAGTACTCTGTGACTATTAGAAAAATGAATTAGAATCTCACTTCATCTGAATCCCCCTCTCATTCAAGATCCGGAACATAAAACTTTTCTCTTTGGTAGGAGGCACTATAATTTAAAATATGTGTAGTAACCTCTTATGGAGCTGTCTGAAACAGATTGGATATCGCCTAGCCTTGCAAATGAGAAGAGCTGTTAATAAATAGCACCCACTCATATAACTGAACAGTATCTGTGGGTGAAGGCTGGGGTATTTGGGAATATACTGAACTATGGAAGGGATAAATGTTTTATTGTAGATAATGGAGAAGATAATAATTAAAACAATTTTAAAAGTCACAGACTGGGATAAAATATTTGCACAAAGCCTATCTGACAAAGGACTGTTATCCAAATGCACAGAGAATGCTTGAAACTCAACAATAAGAAAATGAACAACTCAATTAAAAAGTGGAGAAAAGATCTGAATGGACACCTAACCAAAGAAGACATACGAGTGGCAAATAGGCATATGGGAAGATGCTCAACATCGTACTTCATTAAGAAATTGCAAATTAAAGCAACATTATCTTCATCTACCTATTAGAATGGTGAAAATCCAAAATATTGACAACACCCAATGCTGGTGAGGATGTGGAGCAACAGGAACTCTCATTCACTGCTGGTGAGAATGCAAAACAGTACAGGCAGTTTGGAAGACAGTTTGGCAGCTTCTCACAAAACTAAACGTACTGTTACCATATGATACAATCAAGCAGTTATGCTCCTTGGTATTTACTCAAATGCATTTGAAACCTATGCCCACATAAAAACTCGCACACAGGTGTTTTATCTTTTTTTCCTTTTGTCCTTTTTTTGTTTTTTTCTAAATCATCCTGTCTCTGCTGACCGCACACATGTATTTATAGCAGCTTTACTCATAATGGCCAAAACTCAGAAGCAACCAAGATGTCTTTTGATAGGTGAGTGGATAAACTGTGCTACATCCACACAATGGAATATTATGCCGTGCTGAAAAGAAATGAACTATCAAGCCATGAAAAGACATGGAGGAAACTTAAAGGCAAATTACCAAGTGAAAGAAGTCAGTCTGAAATGGTTATGTACTGTGTGATTTTGACTATATGGCATTCTGGAAAAGGCAAAACTGCAGTAGTTGCCAGGGGTTCTGGAGGAAGGAGGGAGGGAGGAATGGGTGGAGCATAGGAGATTTTGAGGGCAGTAAAAAGAAACTATTCTATGTAATGGTGGATACATGCCATTATACGTTTATCAAAACCTATAGAACGTACAACACAGATAATGAACTCCTAATGTAAGCCATGGACTTTGGATGACAATGATGTGTCAATGTAGGTTTACTGATTATAACAAACGTGCCACCCTGGTGTGGGATGTTGATGCTGGGGGAGGCTGTGTGTGTGTGGGGGGGTGTGTACAGGGGATGGGGGAAGAAGTACATGGAAACTCTCTGTATTTTTGCTCAATTTTGATGTAAACCTAAAACTGCTCTAAAAGAGTTTATTAAAAATTAATAACGGTTGTGCTTCCATAGTAAAAAATTGTATCAAGTCTCACCCAACACTTTTGAACTAAATGTTTTTATTAATGGGCGGAATATTTGATATTCAATAAATATTCACTCATACCCTGACTGGTGGAAACTCCCTCCAAATTTCTTCTTACACGTGAAGTCTAGGGCAACAAAACTGCTCGGTATAAATGGAATATCACATAGGGAAAACAAGGCCTTTTCTCCCCTCAAGCCCTTTGGGGAACAGAACTGCGGAAGGTACGTAGTAAAAAGATACATCACTTTTTAAGTGTCCACTTGAATCCACTTATCTACCATTTGGGAGAGATAAAACATCAAAATGCTCCGAAGTCAGCCAGCCATTGAAATGTCTGGTTGACAACTGGACCATTCTGGAATAGGGCAGGGCAAGCATGCCTGTCTCCGTGGCAGACATTCCACCCTACGGTGCTGGCGTTTTGAGAATGGACCGGCCATGCCGCAGGTGTGAGCCCAGCCACATTACCCATCACAGTAAGTCAGGCCACCCATTAAGCTGCGCTGCTCTAAAACAGAAGAGTTGCCTGGATACAAATAACCGGAGGAATATGGACACTGACTTGAGACTTAGACAAACGGGAAGAAGTATTTCAAAATGAGTCGTGTATTATTTTCAGGTACATACAAGAATTGGTAATAACTAAGATCAGTAAGAGATAACCATACTCAAACTGCCCTTCAGTTTTAGGCATGTTATCTGTTAAACTTCAGTTGTGTGTGAAAAGTTACAATGTCCAGATGTGACTCTCTCAGGTGCCAGCTGTCTTCTGTTCTTCCCGTAGCATCACCACCAGTAATGGTGTGGCTGTGCTGCCTGCCAGCACCAGAGTGCACTGGCTGCCCGAGACTCTCCAGTTGGCAGCTCCGCAAACATGAAAGGTCTGGATGTCTGGTTTTGCTTTAATGGAGAGTGGGTGCAGCGTTGGCCTAGTCCTCTGATGGGGAAAATTCTGTGTAATTTCAACATTGGGTGAAACAACTCTATCAAATAAAGCCAATTAAGTTATTGTCAGTGACCCCATGAGAGGGTATGGAGACCCCAACTAATCAAAATTGATAAAGGAAAATGTTGTATCCAGGATTATACTCAGAAGCTACATGAACTGAACGAGGTAAACACAGTACACACATCAGACGCCAACACAGCACTTGTGGCATTTTCCCAGTTGCTGGATGGAAAGGACTCAGCCTAGCAGCCCCGGACTCATCGCAGGATGGAGCGTCATTTTCCTGGTCTTGTGCTGTTATCGACCGTGCCTCACAACTGCCCCTTTTCTCCCACGCTCTTAAAAACAGCTCAGTTATCCTGTCTAGCAGTCCTAGACCTGGGCCCTTTGCCAGGCAGGGTTCTTTTCTCCAGGAAAAATGGTCATGGTTAACTGCCTCTAGGAAAGCAAGGGGGTCTGCCCAACATGGGCTAACTCCCAAGAGGAACAGTAGCAAAAGCAGGAGATGCTGTCATTTCTGTGACCTCACTTTGTGTCCAAGTTTTTCTACACTTGCTACTTTATAATCTCACCACTGGAAAAGCCTCAGGGCACCAAGTGAGAGGGAAAGTGGTAACTGCCATGGGTCCAGCGGACCAGTGTGGGAGTTCACCAGGGAAACAGAAACCAGCCCTTGGGCGGTGAAGTGGGCAGCGTATCTCCAGTACTGCTTAGACTTGAAACATTCAAGGAAAGAAAAGTGTAGGTGAGAACTAAAAAACTAGCAGTTATCTTATTATAGTCTCGTATCAAAAATAAAAAGGAACTTTGGTGATAAACCCTGGACTTGCATGTCTCTTGTTCTAAATCTTTCATTCACTGCCTTATAAAGCAAACCAATTAGTAAATTAAGGTCTTGGCAAGGAAAGGACACCCCCTGATCATTGGCCAAGAATTCCCCTAGGAGACTCCCTTCTGCTTTTCCAAGCATAAAGCTATCAAGGCAAACCTTGGGATATGCATCACAGTGGTAAGTCAGACAATATAATTAGAGAAGCAAGAGTGTCTAGAACCCCCAACAGGCCAAACTTCAGAATGATGGATGTGGGCTTTCCCTGCCAGCAGCTCAGTTACAGCCAGTGGTTATAATCCCCAGGAGGGCAGGGGCCCAATATTTTGTTGTTCTGTCCCTTAGCCATGGAATGTCTGTATGAAGATGCAGAGAGGAATGCCAGTAGTCAAGTCTGTGTCTTTTATTCCGCCTAGTAGGCACACCCAAGATCCATATGCCGAACCTCTCAACAGGCTGATGGAAAGTCTCCTGGGCCTGAGGCACACAGCTGCCGGGGCTCTGCTCTCTAGATGGAGGGTAGCGTGGGCAGTGGAGAGTAGCTGAGCCTGTGGCAGAGCCCCCCAGCATGAAGGGGAATGGAGAGCTGAGGAAGTAGGACTATGATGGAGGGGGCAGCGAGGGTACATTGGGCGTTGTGAGGTGATGGGCATTTCCACCCAGCCCCCATGTCCACGGATAGCCAAAGCCAGACTGCAAGTAGAGGTAAAGCTGCTGTTACCCAACGTAGTGCTATGTTCTTCTGGAGGTCCCTTTCCTTTTTCTGCCATGGCTAAAATTGTGACTAAGATGGGAACAAGAGGTGGGTAGTCTGGAAGCAGGAATCATTTGTCAGATGAATACAGAAGCCACTTGCTGGGAGTCCCTTCTTTTTGGAGATGAGCTGTTTGGGGATTTAGAAATTCGATAGAGGGCAGTGGAGAGCAGCGGGCAAGAGAGGAACTGTGAGAGCCTGCTAGCCCAGGGACGGAGCTGGGAGCTGTGTGAAACAGGGCCAGAGAATTGTTCATTGGAATCTTGAGTAGGTGGCTGAGAGGCCACTGGGCCCAGTACCCCCCGAAGATGGAAGAACTGGGGCAGAGGCGACTGGCTACTTGCCTAAGAGACAGAACTTAGGCACCAAGTAAAAAAGACGCCCATGCAGAACTGCCACCCCCCCACCCCAGCAGTCTCAGATGGCCTGCCCACACAGAAACCAGTGGCCAGGAGGCAGGGCCTACTGCTGGGATATCATGGCGAGTATCCAGTCCAAGAAAGCCACTGTGATGTCCTGCAGGCAGAGCCAGATCCAGTGGACAGACTTGCTGAACTGTGTTTTCACGCAGTCCCAGGTAACCTCACCTCTGGAAGGAAAGCACAACATTTTGGTGTATGCGTGTGTGAAGTTGTGTCAACTCACGAGGCTGCAGCTGTGAGTGGGGCAGAGTGGCCAGGGATGAGCTAGGGGCAGGGAGTGGGGCCACTGGGGATCCTGCCAGAGCCCTGGGTAAAGGTCTCACCTGCATGCTTCATGGCAGTGCTCCTGGGCCCGGGCCAGGGCCTCAAGCAGCAGGTGCCACAATGGCAGCAGCACGTTCTGGTAGAGAAGCAGGAGCAAGTCCCTCAGATAATGGAGCAGCTGGTTGAGGGCATCAGGGAGCTGGATCTGTAGCCGGACCACGGAGAATGGATGGGGTCAGAGTGTCCAGGGGAATGCATGCTGCTCCTTAGGACCCTGTCCGTGTGGGGCTGCCCCTTCCCAAGAACTCTGCCCCTGGGAAGGCAGGCCCTTCTCTGACTCCCTGTCTCTGCTTACCCTCTGAGAGAGGCTGGTGAGGCTGTCACCAATCCAGGCAAGGTGGGAGGCACAGTGGGTGGAAAGGAAGCTGACTGTGGCATTGGTGTGCACCCAGGCCAGCTGCAAGCTGGGCTGCACCATGGTGAGCAGGTGGGAGCCCCAGGCTGGCAATGCCTCCTCTAGCCAGCTGTGGGAGAAGAAAGAGAGGAGAGAAGAGGACGCTGAGTTTCCTCAGGCCAGCTTGGCACCCAAAGAACTGCTGGGGAAAGTGAGGGGGTGGGGAACTACAAGCACTTCCTTCTGTCAACACCTGGCCCAGTCACCCTCACCTCCCTGACATCTAAACCTTCTCTCTCACACCTCTCCTCTCCCCTCCCTGGGAGGAACTCACCTGTAGGTTTGCAGGCCGTAGGAGTAGAGCTTGGCACACGCTTGTTGGCTAGCAGGCAAGACACCAGATGATCGAAGCAACCGGCCAGTAAGGGAGGCTGAGTAAAGGGGGCCTCTGGTGAGCTGAGAGACGAGAGGGGCCGGGACTGGGGAAGCAGGCACTATGGGGCCCCGGGCAGACACTGTGGGGCAGTGGGGCAGAACTCTGTGTGCTCACAGGGTTGCAAAGCTGGCTCCAGTCTTCTCTGGAGCATGCTTGGAGGAGGCATGCAAGGCTGGGGGCTGAGCCCTTTCTCCTGCTGGGTCAGGTGAGCAGGAATGGGGCCGCCAGGTGAAGCCCTGGACTCAGGCATCAGGAAGCCTCAGGTTGAGGGTCTGCCCTTCTACTTACTAGCTGTGACCTAAAGCTAATTACTAAATCTTTCTGAGTCTCAGTTTCCTCAGAAATTAAAAGGAGATAACACCTACTCACATGATACCATGAATATGCAAGCATTTCTATACTGCAAAGTACTAATTCGATTGGAGTGATAACATCTTATCTCTGGACAGAAGAATCTGTCTGAAAAGTGTTTACTCTGCAGTACTGAGGACTCATCAGGACAAAGGTGTGTTGGAGGGGGACTGTAACCAGCTCTGTGCCCCACTACCATGCCATCTTCCTTGCTTCCCAGTCGCAGCTTACCCTGGAAAGAGCCGTGTGACCGGAAGTCATGGCACAGGAAACCTATGGCAAAGACTACCAGCAATAAGAGTAGCCGTGCCCAGGGCAGCCGAGGGCCCCGTGCCTGTTGCAATAGGCCCTAGGGGGAGAGGGGAGGAGACAGTGGTCAGAAGGGAGAGGGGCTGGTCCCTGCCTCAGAAGGCACACCTCAAGCCAGGCCTTCCAGGAGTGTCAAGCCCTCACAGCATCCTGGAGGCAGCGGGAGGCTCCACAGACAGGTGGGGCAGGAATGTGACACAGGCCCAACCTGGGCTGTGCTGAGGCAGAGATGCAGGACAGTGTGTGGGTTGCAGGGGGCTGGGTGCCAGCACCTTGCAGGCCACATCACAAGTGATGACATCCTGGTTGTTACAGTTGTCCGTTCTTAGCAGCTCCTGGTTGGTAAGCTTGAAGGACTGAATGGTTTCTTGCAGAGACTTCTGCATCTATAGGATAAGAAAGGTCTGGGTTGAGAACATAAGATCTAACCCATGAGAGAATCCTGATCCTCCATCCTGTTTCATTTTCCATGCCAAGTGCACCAACAGAGCATGTTCTCAGGGAAGGGAGGACAGTGGCAGAGGGGCACAAACTCAGAACCCAGACAAGGACCAGCCTGCCATGTCCTCCCAGCTCCTCACCTTCTTGGGAATCTGCTCCCAGGAGCTGAGCAGGTGCTCCAGCAGCAGGCTGTGGGGAGAGCACAACCCCCTCCAGTCAGGCAGCTCGCTTGGCACCTCCAACCTCCTGTCCTGGCTCCATCGGGCTGAAGGACCCACGCCACCCACCCACAGAGGAGCAGCTTCCTAGAGGTCATGCCAGCAACGTTCCCACTCAACCTGAGAGGCCATGCGCCCACAGAACAGTGACCGTGTTCTTCTGCTTCTAGCAAAGGGACAGGGCAGGCTCAGACTGGGAAGCTCCTCTGTGCAGATCAGAGGTGGGCAACCCCCCATCCCACCTGCCTGGACTGTGACAGGTGCTTGGGGTACAGCTGTCTCCAGACGCTGGCACTGAGGGGGTCCACAGTCAGGCACTCGGTCAGGCTGCCCAGGAGCTGCATGGGGGGACAGAGGAGGACACTGCTGCGGCCATGGGGCTGGTGGAGGGGGAGAGTGTTGAAAGGTCAGCATCCTCCCCTGAGTGAGGCCACCCAGGCAACACATCCACCCTTAGGGGTAGAGAAATAGTGTCAAGACTCCAGAAAGCTCTCTGAGAGGCTGTAAAGAGGGAAGGCTGGGGCTCCCGAGCTAGAGCTTTGATTTCAAAGATCACATGTCTGCAAGTGACAGGGCATCAGACACCACCCAGATCTGAATGTGCTGCCCTCTCTGGTCCATTCTTCTGAGGGCAGAGTGCGAGTGAGTGGGGCAGGTGGCTGTCAGGAGCTAGCTCAGGACATGCTTAGGAAACGGGCTCTGAGAAGGCAGATAGAAACCACTGCAGCTGACCCCTGGGAAAGGGAAAGAAGCCTCCTACCATTTCCTCACCTCTTTCTTCATCTCAGGAGGACAGCTACGGGTGGCTCTGGACAGGAAAGAAGGGAAGTAGGTATGCAGGGTGGAGTCCGGCTTTGCTCCAAATGCCAGCACCTTCAGTCGGGGGTAGAGCTGACACAGCTGCACCTGCAGGCTGGGATGGAGGTGGGGAGGAGAGATGAGCACAGGCTATAAATGGAGCTGTGTGACATGAGCCTTTTGCCTGCTTCAGAGCCCATGCTCTGCCCAAGGGATAGAGTCACTAAGGGCCTTACAGTGGTTCCCAATCTTTTTACTCAGAGACGCCTTGGAAAATCTGTTGAAAGCCACAGACCCTCTTCCTAAGAAAATACCCATAGGTCAATCATACCCAAAGGTCCATAGAGTTCTAAGGGTTCACTGATCCCTAAAACCTACCTTTGAACTTCCAGCTAATGAATCCCAGAGCCAGTGTGGCCAGGGAAGAAGGAACAGGAATGTACTGCCTGGTCCTGCCCCCGGCACTGGGATCCCTTCACAGCAGGTGTGCCCAGAGCAGTCCTACCTGGGTGTCAGGGAGTTGTTGGGCATATAGGCAAAGTCCAGAAGTGGGAAGAGGTCCTTGGGGCCAATCATGCCAAAGCCCTTGGTGAGGTTGGGATGCATCCTGCAGGGAAGGAAACAAACAGGCTTGCTGGAGACCATCACCCAGGCCAGCTGTTTTGGCCATGATCTCAGCTAAGCCAACATCTAGGAGAAAGGGCATAAACTCCACCCACCCCAAGCCTCAATGGCGCCCTCCTTTCCCTTCCTCGCCATCACATTCTGAGGTGGGAGGGGCTGGTCCTGATTTTCCTCACACCTGCGGAGACCAGGATCATAGCATCCTACTTTGCAGAAACAGCCACTTGCAGACACCCTGGGCCTTCCCTGTGCTGTCCCCCCATTACTCACAGGAGCAGCCGATCCAGGTAGGCGATGGCAAAGGGAGACAGAGACTTGACGCCCAGCACAGGCAGCATGATCCCCAACCACACTGTGGAGACCAAGGACAAGGAGGAAACCTCAGGCTGGCACCCACTGGGGACACTGAACAGGAGCTTCCTGGCTCCGAGTGCATCCCTCTTCCTTCCCCACTTCCTCGTTACCTTTTAGTCCCTCAGTGAGGTTGGCAAAACCTGCTTGACCCAGGGCCCACATGATGGTCAGACACTTTGCTGGTCGGCTCTGGTGGGACCTCAGGAGCTCCAGGAACTGAGGAGACCAGTGGGGAAGGAGAGTTGGGATAGGGCAAAGAACCAGGAGCCCCCAAAGCCACGTGGGAAGGGAGATGTCAACTGGGAGAGGAAGGGCAGGCTGAGCGGGAGTGGAGCACTATGGCAGCATGGTATAGTGATTCCGAGCATGGGCTTCTCCCTAAACTCTGCCATTTACTGGTTGACTGACCCTAGGAAAGTTACTGAACCCTGCTGTGGCTCAATCTTTCCATCTATAAAATGGGAACAGCAGTACCTACCTCATCCATACCCAAAGCAGACACACAGTAAGTGCTAATAGTATTACCCAGTATTACTAGTCTTACAGAGTCTTCCTCTATCCCATAACTTCCCAGCCTCCCCAGTCCTAGCCTCCTGGTGTCCCCACCACCCAGAGCTCACCTTGCCCAGGTTCGTGGTGGCAATCTTGGGCTTGTCTTGCAGAATGGCCTGGATACAGATGCGGTAACCGTGTAGGGACTCCCCTGGAGAGATACTCGTTCTTAGCTCTACTCATACTACTTGGCATCCCAAACCTGAAATCTCCCTTTTGGCAGTGGTGAGCCCAAAGCCCTGGCCCAGTGAATCCTAACTTCTTCCTCCCTTTCCAAGGAGTGTCAACATTAGCACATTTCTCTACTGGAAAGAGAACCACTCGGCCATGCTGGAAGCAGGATAAAAGGAGTAGGCTCCCAAGATGGTTATCCCATGTGGGGCCCTCTCACCTGGTGTCTTATCCAGCTCTTGCAGCATTGTGAACAGACAGTGGTCAAAAAAGAGCTCCAGAGACCCTGCTGCCTTTGCCAGTAGCCCTCGGATGATCCCACGCAGCTCACGGCTCACCAGACTGTAGGGATAATCTGGGGCCATGGGTCTCCACATGAGTGCTAGACCAGACCCTCTGCCAGCTCTGAGAACTCTGGTGCTCTCCGTGAGAACATGAGTGGAGGCAAAGGTCCCAGCACTGAGGCTGGCATCCTCCCTCTCCCAATGAACCCCAGAAACATTCATAGCCATGATGATCTGAGACTAGCTCAAATCACCCATGTAAATCAGGACTGTGGGGGCACTGGACTCTACGACTAACACACAGCCTCTTTAGAATGTTCTTAAACTTGTCTGAGTGGAGGGAGTCAGGAAGACTTACCATGAGTATGCTGACTCAGTGTGGGTTCACTTAGAGGAGCTTGGAGCTTGTAGTTGAGATAGCTGGCCAGGTCCTTCAACCACACGGATGGGTTCCCAGAGAACACGCTCTGGCTCTTGTCCAGTTCCTTCTGCAGAGCTGCCACGTCCAGCTGCCAGGTACATCCCCCCCACCCACCCACCATGGTGAGTTGTGAGTGAGGGGTAGGCAAATGGGGTAGGGGTGGGAAAATGGTTGAACTAGGTGGTGGTAGGAAGAAGGGTTTCTGTTTTTAAGCATAAGTATGTGGAATGCTGTAATTTTGCTGCATCCAAATCTTTAGAAAATAAGGAAGAGGATAACTGAGGATGCTGATCTGAATGCCCTATTCTCTTAGGCCCTTCACATGTTCAAGGGGAAAACAGAGGACAAGATAGAAAATGAAAGGTCACTGTTTCTGTGGGACAGGGAACTACAACCTGTTTCTCTACATCCTCTCTGGTGTTCCCGAGTCTTCAAGGATTTCCTCTCATCGATCTACGTTTCCACATAACTTCTCATTTCCTTTCTATTTTAAGTGTCAACATTCTGTTCCCTTGGGGTTTTCATCTTTTTTGAACTCCTCCTCTCAACTGACAGTGTCCCAAATCCCACAGGTCCCTCAGATGCCTGTCCCTCTTGCCCTCCTTTCATCTTCTCTACACCTCAAGCCCCCACTCTTGCCGTGCCTGAAGACTAGGCACACTCACAGCTTTCAGCGCTTCCTCCAGGCTGCGGAAGCGGCCCTGCTTCTGGTTTTGGTTGGTGAGAGCTGCCACCTTCTTCGGCTGCTTCTTGTTCCCTGGTTTCTTATGCTCCACAGCAGGGGGTGGAACCTGTTCCTTATTCTGCCGCTTCATGATTTTCTCAAAGCCCCGCTCATAAAGAGTGCTTGTGGTCTGGATTGGGGCTGGGTGAAGACAGGCAGAGAAAGGAGGGCCACCCTTGAGTCCCCAGGGCCTTGCAGTAACAGGGGTCCCTTCTCCCACACTGTTCCCTAACTCATCTGCAAAGAGGAGTCTGTCTCAAAGCCCCTTCTTGTTGGACTGCTTAAGCAGCAGGGCAGGGAGTCCTTCTGGTTGCTTTTCATCATCACAGCTCTTGAGTCCATAGGCTCTTTCATAGAGATGGGGCAGTTCTTTATTAGACAACTCAGAGTATGTGGGAGCTAGGAGAGGGGTGGGATGCAGAGAACTAGCTTCTTTGGTAGGTAGCTACCAGTCTGGGAAGATAGGTTTTTTCCACCTTGGTTCTACCCCAATGCTTCTTGATTCAGACATGCCAACTCTATAATCAACAAGTGGCAAGCTTTTCCCACTCCTCTGGGAAAGAGGCGCCACTGAAAATAATACACACTGGGTGTTGAGTGTGTGGCAGGTCATTTCTCCCAGCTGGGCCTCCTGTCCATACGACCCCCACCCCCTGCTGGTTACTTAAGGAGGGGGCACCGTGTATAATGATCCAGGATGCCTCTTTCCTCTTCCCAGCTCTCAGACACCTGCCCAGAGAGATAAGGAAGGCCCGGGACAGCTGGGAGACTTGTGTGCAGTGAACTGAGCGTCTGAAGACCGGAATGCTAGTTGCCTCTGATACGTGATCCTGGGCAAGGTGTCAAACTTCACCGGGCCTCAGTTTACTCATCCATGAGGTGAGGACGGCAACCCTCCCTTGCGCTGCCTGCCTCTCGTGAGGCTCCAAAGAGACAGAGCAAGGGTGGCGCTCGGGGGTCAGCCTGCGAGCTCGCGCTCGAAGAGCTGACCGGTGTTCTACTCTCCTGGGCTCTAGGAGTTGCTCGCTGCTACCCAGCCGGGCCGGGCCGGGGGTCGGAGGCGGCGCGGGTCGGGTGGGTACTCACGGGTCGGGTCGTATTTCCACACTCCGTTCGCCTCCCCGAGCGCCCGGCGGTCTCCGCCGCCGCCTCGACTACTGCCGCCGGCCGCAGGCCGCCGGCCCTTCTTCACCACCTCCCAGCGCCCCCCACCCGCCGCCTTGGCCGCCATGGCTCCGAGCCCTCCCTCCTGGCCACCTCCCGGTTCCGGTCCGGCGCGGGCGCCGCGCTCTGCCACGTCTCCTCGCAGGCCGGCGCGCGGCGCCCGTCGCAAGGCAGCCTGGGACTTGTAGTCTCTCGGCGCTGCCAGGCTCGTCCCAGCGCGGAGTGGATGGGGCAAAGGCTCCCTGCAACAACCTCCTGTGCCCAGGTCAAGAAGCTGGGATGAGAGGCGATTGCATTCCGAAAACTTTTATTGAGCACCCATGTGAAGGCCACTGCATTGAGTGGCTTGGTGGAACTGTTTCCATTCTGCTTTTTTTCTAGTAGCGCTAGAAGGATGGAATGGAAGCCATTCTCCTCACCTCCTGGGGGAGTTTGAAGATTAAATGCTTTCTTCCTTCTAGGAAAGTGCTGGCTTTTCTGTTGCTAGTGATTAAACTTTGGATTTAATGGGGTAGACAAATCTATTGCCAAAGAATAAGGAAGAGGATGGGGTTTGAGGCAAAAGGCAGTGTTGGGGGCCTGGGAGCTGGCGGGGAAGAGGTGAGAGGTGGAGAGTCCTGATGGGAGGCCGAGAAAAGTCTGGTGATCTGGGACAGCCAGGGTTGAGTTTCCCCTTCCAGACAATGGGCAGGAACCACTGTCTCCCACCACAAGAGTCAATTCCAAGTTCTAGATGCTCCAGGGAAATAGTGGAGAGCAACAACACCAGACCTGAGGAACCACACAGACAGGTACTGCTGGGACGCCACGTGAAGGGCCTCCCGCCACGCTTTCAGTATAGTGTGGACCTCAGAACCTTGAAGCATCCTTGCAGAGGAGAATGTGGGAAGGTGAAATGCAAGTGATTTATCACCATTAAGGAAATGTGCTGTTTCGCATATACCTGTGTGTGAGGATGAGATTCATACGTGCCATACTGAGGTATTATAGTAAGAACTGTAAGAGTCCAAAGTCCTACAGGATGAACAGCTGAGGCAGTGAGGAATTCCTTAGGAAGGAGATGGAAGACGGCTTCAGGGAGATGGCAGTTGAGATGGGTCCTGAGCAATAGGATTTTCATTGGCTGGGGATCAGGGTGGGTGGAGAGAATAAACCAGTTGTGTGGATCTGTTGATTTAAACAAGTGCCTGTTGATTTAAGCAAATGCAAACTGGAAGCAGTTCAGTGTGACAGAGCATAATGGGATTTTGGAGGTGATGAGGTTGGAAAGGGATCTGAGCCCATATGACAAGGGCCTTGCCTGCCAAATCTGGACATTATCCTTTAGGCCCTGAGAAGCCAGAGGGAAGGTGGTGGCATGATCCACTGTTTTGAAAAGATAAATGAAGCTGTGTGAAGGATGGGTGGGGGAGGGGAAAGGCAAGAGGTAGGAGATGACCAGCTCTTGCTGTCTTCTTCTGCCTGGCTTCCAGCCCTGACGGTGGCTGACTTTGCATCATGTAGCTCTGAGATAGAGGGCTTTTGCCAAGAACCGTATTTGAGCTGATCATTAATTCGTTTTTCAGATCTCAGAGATCAACAACAATATCCTCTCTTTGTTCGATCCCTTCTGTGTCACCTGTATGATCCCAGAAGAGATCATTTTTGGAAGAGAAACGGAACTGGCTTTCCATAGAGACAAAGGAGGGGGCTGCTAGGTGGAGATACATAGAAGGGAAGGGGAAGGATTTTCTTTTCTTTCATAGGAATAGTCTGGAAGATCATCAGTTGTAACCTGGCATCTAGGGAATAGAAGTCATTCATTTACTTATCCAGCAGCATTTCCTAAGCACCTTCTCTGTGTCAGGCCCTGTGCTAGGTTGCACTGGGGGATACACCTCACTTGCTTGTGAGTAACTTGAAGCCTGTGTGGGAAGCAAATATATAAACAGAAGAATACAGTTTACCATCTTAAGTGTTCCAGAGGACAGATACACTTAGTATGAGGTACCAGGAAGAGGTGGGGGAGAAGGTACTGGCTTTACATCCCTGAGCTCTAGGCATTCAAAGAGCAATCTTAGCCACTAGCCATGGAGGTGGGCTTGAGTAGATCCGCCATGGGGCTTGAAGACCCAAAAGATGTTGGGTCAAGGAAGACAGGTGGGCGTTTAGTGTGGGGACATGAAGAACAGTGAGGTCACTGAAGCACTGTCCCACGGTATTACTTTTCTATTGCTACTGAAACAAACTCCTACAAACTTGATGGCTTAAAACAACATAAGTTTGTTATCTTATAGTTCTGGAGGGCAGAAGTCTGACACGGGTCTCACTGGGCTAAAATCAAGTTGTCTGCAGTGCTGTGTTCCTTTCTGCAGTCTCTAGGAGAGAATCCATTTCCTTGCCTTTCCCAGCTTCCAGAAGCTGTCTGAATTCCTTGTCTCACAGCCCCCTTCCATCTTCAAAGCCAGCAATAGTGGGTTGAGTCACTCTCACATTGTATCACTCTGACCTCTTCTGTCTCACTCTTCTACTCTTAGGGACCATCGTGATTATATCGACTCCATCTGGATAATCCAGGCTACTCTCCCTATTTTAAGGTCAGCTGATTAGCTGCCTAAATTCCATCTGTGACCTTAATAACCCTTTGCCATGTAACCTTACATATTCTGGGGGTTATGATGTGGACATTTTTGGGAGGAGGCATTATTCTACCTACCATACCCACTTCATGATCAGGGTGAGGTTTTGGCCTGAAGATGAAAGCTGGGCAATGAAGAATAATTGCCTTTTCATTTTATAACATCTACCTGTAATAATGGAGGGAAAGCCTTTAAAAATTAGGCAAGGGAGTTAAAAATCATCAAGATAAATAAAAGCAGGCAAGGAACTTGTTGGAGGAGAAAAACAGAGACAGAGTAAGGCCAGAAGGATCGATGTATTTGGGGGTGGGAGTCAAAAGGAGGAGGAGTGAATGAGGAACGAACAGACACGAGTCACTCATTTAAGACTTGTATCCGGAGTCATTAGAGAAATGGTGGTAGTCTTGAAGGAGGGCCATGGGGTGGGGAGGCACAGAAGAGACACAGCCCCAACTACAGCTGGGTCATACTCAGGACAGTGAAGAAACATCTCCCAGGGCTAGCCTGAAGCTAGAGGAACACTCTGAAGGTCACACCTGTGCAGTCTTTGCGGGGGAGCCCTGAACCTTGAGTCAAGAGGTCAGAATTCGAGTCCAGGTTTCTACCACCTTGACAGAGTCATGCACGTGGGCCTCAGACTCTCCTCAGTAAATGGGGGGCTGGCCTAGGTGACTTCAAGGCTTTCACATTTATTTCAGCACTCTTAGTCCCTGTCGGGCTTCCAGGACCTTGGTTATTATGGCCCTTTGTCAGGCGCACCACAGGAATGGCGCTGTGTGGATGACATGGGAGGGTTCCTGATTCCCTGTTCCCACTGGAGCTTGTTCTATAGATGGGATCGCTTAGGCACTGCCGTCCTTCTGGACTTCAGCGCTCAGAGCTGCTTGCTTGTTGTAATCCTCCTAGCTCTGTCACATGAGCCCTTGTCCTCAGCTGCATCACTGCTGTGAGCTGTGTGAGCTTTGACAAGGGGTGGGGACAACATGCAGTCCAGCTAGCCCACAGGAGATGGAAATCAAGTCTCTGTTGGTCAGGCCACCCTGTTACATGCAGCCACTTTACTGGGCTGACCCTCATCATGGTCATGGCCCCAGGGAGTTTTCCTCCTCCGGGATTGGGGTTTGGGGCCTTACCTTAGAGCTCTGTCACCAGTGTTGCAAGACAGGGCTAGGGCAGCCTCTGGGCCTGCGAGAGGCTGACAACAAGGCTGTGCTGCACAGCCGTCACCGAGAGAGAGAGAGAGAGAGAGAGAGAGAGAGAGAGAGAGAGAGAGAGAGAAAGAGAGAGAGAGAGAGAGAGAGAGAGAGAGAGAGAGACGCACAGGAGGAGGAAAGCACTGAGACCCAGGTTGTGGCCCAGTGGAGGGAGACATGGCATGGACTTTTACCACACAAGTTTATTTAAATAAAAGTGAACACGTATGCAGGCTGGTGCCCGAGGGGCAGGGGTGGGGAGGAGGGTGGGAGGCAGACGTACAGTAGGGTCCAGGCAGAGTCTGTGTGGCGTGAACTGGGCTGCGGGAAGGAGCGGCTGGGGGCCTCGGGGCAGTGCTGGGCTTCGGCACTGGGGGCAGGGGCCTGGGTTGGGGAGCCCGGTGCCAGAAGGTCATTTCCGTCCCTCACATGCTCCCCTCCCTTCTCCCTGACCCCAGGGCCTACAGCACCTCCTCCTCAGCCCCTCCTCCCTCTCCTGACATCAGCCTTCCCCTTGACTACTGGGAAATCAAAAGATAAAATAAATAAGAATTGGTGAGTTCTGCCCCAGCCCTCAGCCCCGGGGGAAGGGAAGCCAAGCCAGGCACACTGCCCCGAGCCCGTGCTGTCGGCCCTGGAAAAGAACAGGTAAAGTGCAAGGAAAATCCAGTAAGTAAAAATATACCAATGACTTTGTCAAATATACAGCTGCTGGCTGTCAGGAAGCAGGTGGCTGGCTGGGGTGGGTGGTGGCAGCACCCTGGGAAGTGTTGGCCGACACAGCATAGAGACAACGGAAATAAATAGGGGTGGGGAGTGGGCAGGGGTCCTGCCCGCTGGGCCAGTGCCACTCGAGGACAAGGACAGGCCTCTGCCTGCTCACCTGCCCCACCCCCCAAGCCCCGCTTGCCCCGGCTCCCCAGTGCTGCAGCGCTGACACAGAGCACCCGGCCGCCCTGGCTGTAAGGAAAAGAGTATAATGTGGGGGTGGGAGCAGGGAGGGAGGCCCGGGGAGGCCGTGAGTCAGCCAGGGCCGGAGCCGCTCTTAGTACTCGTCCTGGTCTTCTTGTTGGTGTTCTTCAATCTCATCGTCCTCAGGGGGTGCAAATCCTTCCTGGAGGGTGGGAAGGGAGAGGGAAGTGGTGGACCCGGCAGGCCAGGCTGAGGTGTCAGGTTCTATAGGAAGCTGAGGAGCAAGGGGCACAGAGCCCAGGAGCTCGGAGTTCTGTCCAACTTTCCCTGCCAATGGCGCTATGTGACCCTGGGCTAGTGACTTCATCTCTCTCCCTTCATCAGCAAATGTTCTCCAAGGTCTCTTTTGGTCCTATCATGCTTCTGGTCTTAGGGCCAGGTCAGAATGAAGAGGGTGCAGAGGGCCTGGGGTACTAGCAGGTAGAGGGGGAGCTCACCTCAGTGGCATAGAGAATGCCAATGATGCCTGAGATGACAGGGCTGTTTTCACTTTCATGCTCCTGGCAGATGAGCTCGATGTCACGAAGTTTGCTGAAGTAGAAGTCACGCTCCTTCTCCAGCCCATCCACAGTGAGCTTCAAGTCCAATAGCTGCTTGGGGAGAAGGCGGTATTCAAGCCAGGGGGCCCGGCCTCACATTCCCCTGCCTGCCCTCCTCATGTCCCTGCAGACAACCCAGGGGCCTGGCTTTTGTAGCTGCTCTTACCCATCTCACTCACCTGTTGGTTGAGTTCAAGAATTTGGGCATCAGTTTCATGGCCCCCATTTCGGGCCGATGGGGGGTTCTTCCGGAGGATGCAGGGTGGGGCCACGTTGCTCAGTCGGCCAGAGGTCTGCATGTTTTTGGGGCCTGTGGGGGATGTCCTCTGTGGAACTGCCCAAAGGAGAAGAGTCAGGTGAGGACATGTGAGCCCACAGTGCACGTGGCAGGAGACAGCCTGGTGTAAGGACTGCGGGGACAGGCCCATGCGACAGGCAGGCACTCTCACCCCCTCGCCTCCCAGCCACTCAGGAAGGGCATCTACACCTAGGTCCCAAGCCTTGGCCACATGGGACGCTACGGCAGCTAGGCAGCCCTTTGCTGCCTAGCTATAGGGAACTATAAGGAATTAAAAGGCACTACAGGGAACTAAAAGAAGGTGTGAGGTGTTGGGGTGGGGAGAGAGCCAGCCCGAGGGAGAGAGAAGAGGGAACAGTGAATTTGGAGAAGTGGGGCTGGAAGGGTTTGGGGCCCTCTCGTACTGATAGCCGGAGCCCGATGAAAAGCAGCTGGTGCAGGGTCTTTCCTACCAGAAGCCCCAGCCCAAAGCCACCCTCCTTGGGGGTGACTTCAGAGTCTTCTGACTGGAGGATACACAAGAAACCTGACCCCTGCTTCTCCCAGCCCCTGTCTCAGGATGGGCTCTGTTCCCCTCTGCTGGGCTGGACCGGGTGTCTATGCAACGGTGGCTGAATCAGGGACCGGAGCTCCTTCCCAGCACAGCCGGCATGCTGTGGCTACTTGCTCTCTAGGCCTGCACCTCCCTAGACAGAGCGGGCTGATTCTAATGCAAAGCAAGCAGGCAAGTGGGACAGGCCCAGGCAAGGACGGCAGCGGCAGCGTAGATGGAGGAGGTGGCTCTGCTATGACGGGTTCCGACGCGGGCTGGGGCTGCTCCTCTCCTTTCCCTTCTGGGACCTAAACAAAGCCTCGTTTCTAGAGACTCATCCATGGAGGACGTAGGGCTATGGGCTTTTGGCGTGGGGGAAGACCTGATCCAGCTTGGCAAACTCCTGCCCCTGGGCATCCAGTGGGCCAGGGCAAGAAGGGGCTGGCACCAGGCCCTTAGCCTGGATGGACTTGGATGGGGAAACCATGCCACCTTATGGCCCCATCATCTGGAGGCAAACAAGTTAGCTCATGCTACGAAATGAAGTGCCCTGGGCCTCCTGCTACCAGCTGCCACTGTCACTGGTGCTGGTGGCTCTCCTCTTAGAAAATTTTTGGAGCCCTCTCACCCCTATTGTCACTCCCCCGGTCTAAGTGGGCAGCAGGCGGCGTCATCTGAACTCCGTGATAACAGTCTCCTCCAGGTGGCAGGGCCGGACCGGGGGCACTCATGGCTGTAGAGCCCTGCCGGCCGGCCCCCCACACTCCCTCCCCCGGCTCGGGCACGTTACCTGCTGTGCCAATGAGTTTCTTGGATTTGTTGAAGATCTGATCACCTGGGTTAGGAGGCGGCGCTACGTCCTGGCCCTGCCGCGCCAGCAGAGGGTTGTAATCCTTTCCATCATAGTTTGCGTCAAAGAATTTCTTAAACCACTGAATAAACTCAAAATTATCTTGGAATTTTCCTTTCACTAATTTCTCTACAGGAATGATCTGAAATAGACCACATAAGCAGAACACTTTAACGACCTGCTGCCATAGGGCCGCCTTCCTCTGTGAGAGAGCCACTGCTCTCAGGAAAGCCAGCCCCTGGGCTGCAGCATCTCCACCTTCTCCACCTGCCCCCCTCCCGTGGCACCAGAGCAGACAAGCAGGCTGGCAGGCCCCGGCCTCGGGTCCAGAGACATGCCTTTCCTACAGGCACAGGAAGAACTGTGTGGGAAAGTATCCCGTGGTTCTGCTGCCTGTATGTGGGCTGGGGGCTCAGGACCCACAGCCCTGTGGCCCTCAAGGCAGGACAGTGAGCAAAGAGACTTTTCTTGGGCTCTGCAGAGAGATGGAACTTAATGGGGGCAGTACACAGCGCCCTAGCATCTGGGATGGGTAGGGTCCAGAGGGGAGGAAGGGAAAGGAATTGCTGTCATGATGAGATGTCAGATGTTGTGGATTTTCCACTGTGCCGTGAGCTGGGGGAACACATTCCCTCGGAGAGTTGGGAGGTGGAGAGAGGCGTGAGCACTGGGATGACCCCAGCAGCCCCTGTGGCCCCAGGTGGCAGGCCATCTTCTTCCCCAGGGTCACACACCTCCTCAGGGCCCCCCGGAGCACAGGCACCTACTTTGTCAACACCCATCTTCTTGAAAGCTGCTTGCAGCACCTTGAAGTTGTGGATGTATTCGTGCTCTAGTTTGGCCTGGAACTTCACCTTCCTCAAGTGCACACAGCCAGGGAAGAGCATGTCCATGAACTGGCAGTAAGCTGCCCCTGCGGGAAGCACGGCCAGCTGAGGGGGGCTTGCTGGGCTGCTCTCGGTCCCTTCCCCAGGCCCCCAGAGTCTCCTGACTGGAGGATACACAAGAAACCTGGCCTCTGAGACCCAGGGAGGTACAGTGACTTGCCCAGGGTTGTGCCTCCAGAAGAGGTGAGAGGTGGACCCAGAGTGGCTGGACCAGACCTCGTGCTGTTAACCTGTGGCTTCACTGCCTGTCCTGGCCCTCAGGTCCCCACTCTCCCCCAGCCCCACCGCATAGCCCTTCACTGTGCCTCTTGCCTTTCACTTTTCCTTCTTCCGTTTCCTGACTTCTAGTCCAAACTGCTTGACCAGCTCAGGCTCTCCAGCTCTCCTCCTTAATCTTAATTACAAGCTATGGTCAGGCAGTCTATAATGTTTCAATGGTGGACCTCATATGTGACAGTGGTCCCATAAGATTATAATACTGTACGTTTAGATACGGTTAGATGGACAAATACCATTGTGTTACAAAATTGCCGAGAACATTCAGTACAGTAACAAGCTGTACAGGTTTGTTGCCCAGGAGCAATAGGCCGTAGCCTAGGTATGTAGTAGGCTATTCCACTGAGGTTTGTGTAAGTACACCCTACGATGTTCTCACAATGACGAAATCACCTAACAACACATTTCTCAGAATCGTCCCCATCATTAAGTGACACATGACTGTATGTTCCCTGCTGTGGCCGTTCTACAGTCCTGCCTTCCTTTCCTTTCCCTCCAATTGAGCCTCTTCCCCCATCCCCGGCCTCCTACCTGAACAGAGCTGTTCTATCTTGGTATAGTTGAGGTGCAGGGAGTCATTGACCCATGCAAGCATATCATGGCGACTCAGATTTTCGCTGGTCACAGATGTGGAGTACACATTGACGGCCATACCCCAGCTGCAAAGAAAGAAGAAAGGCGAGGTCAGCAGCTGGTCCTGCTGTTCTTTAGTTGTCAGGAGAGGAGGGGCTGTATGACCCCTGGGGAGGTGAGAAGCATTCCCTCCAGCACTGGCCTTGCAGTTTAGCCCCCAGAGAAGGGGTCCTTATTCATTCTTTAAACATTTAATGCGTGTCTACTATATGCTAGATGAACTGGTGGTTCAGAGTTAATTGAGATATGGTCTCTGCCTTTGAGTAGTTTATAGACAGGCAAGCGCCCTCAGTAAGGAGCACTGGGCAGTAAAAACAAGCACACAGAAGTTCAGGGATGGCACAAAGAAGGGCGTGATCTCATCTGCTTGGCAGGGTCAGTGAAGGCTTCAGAGCAGAGGTGTTGGAGCCTGAAAGGAATAGGAATTTTCCAGACATAAAAAGGGACGGGGTAGAAGGGCATTTCAGACAACAGGACTAGCAAGAACCAAAGCACAGCTTATTCCAGAACCAAGTTGTTCTGCAGGCCTGGGGAGCAGGTTTTTGTGCTGGGTGTGGCACGAAGAGGCTGGCAGGGACAGATTGCAAGGGCTTTGTTTACCATGAGGAGGCGGCTGGACTTTCTATGTAGACAACAGGAAGCCATTAGAAGATTGTAAGGAGACGGTAACTTGACCAGATTTGGGTTTCAGGAAGCAGCTAAACTTTGCCTCTCCTCTGACTTCAGACTTCATATTCCTGTGGCCTGTGGCCTGCTGGCTGACCAGAGGCACCTAATCTCCATTTGTCCAGAACCTTCCCTTCACACAGGCTTCTCTCCTGTATTCATTACCCCACTGGATGTCACCAGCAGCCACCAGTTGCCCAAGTTAGAAACCGGCAGGATCAACTCAGACAGCCTGTTCCCCTCATGCTCCCATGGAGCCTTTCCTCAAGTCCTGGACGCTGCCCCTCAATCTGCCCTGCTCCTCTCACCCTCAGAGTGTATGCCTTCCTCACTCTCTGCGAGGGACTGTTCCAGAACCCCAGATACCCAAATCACGGATGCTCAATTCCCTTAAGTAAAATGGTGTAGAATTTGCATGTAACCTAGACATATTCTTCCATATACTTTAAATTATCTCTAAATTACTTGTAATACTCATACAATGTAAATGCTTGTTATTTACAATGTAAATAGTTGTTATACTGTATTGTTTAGGAATAAGAAAAAAAGTCTGTATATGTTCAGCAAAGATGCAACCTCCCCCCTTTTTTTCCCCAGATATTTTCCATCTGCAGTTGGTTAAATTCCAGGTTGGTCGAATCCACAGACGGAACCCATGGATGCGGAGAGCTGACCACTGCACTCTCTCTAGCTCAGGTTAGCAGGAACCTCCTAAAAGGCCTTCTAGCCTCCAGCCCTTCCCTCCTCCTAAGCCACCCCTGACTTGACTGTGCGCAGAATCTACCTAAAGGCAGGCCTGGCTGCCCACCTCCCCAGCGTCAAGCCCTTTTAGTCAGGAGTCACAAAGGAGATGCCCATTGGCTGAATTTGCCTTGCAGACTTTGAGCTGTTTAGCACTCAAAGTGTTGGAAACATTTTTAAATTAGTGCCTAATATTTTCGAGTTGGTATGTTTCATACAAATGATTTGGAGTTTCTGGCTTCTTTTGGAGACGCTGAGCCTATGTTCCCGCAATGAGAGCAACAGCTGGAGCTGAGCCAGCAGGCAAGAGCGCCTCCTTCCCACCCCGCCTCCACACAGAGGCCAAGTGTCAGCTGCCATGGTCACTGACTTGCACTTTCGAGAGGGAAATATTTCTTATAACTAGGTCTTTATCGGAAATAGAGAAACAGAACACAGGTCAAAAGGACTGTGTATTCTGAGAATCGTGAGAACTCATTATTTCTGGAGCGAATGAAGAATTTACTCTAGGCTTACCATGTAGAGTGTCTCTGTAAAGTAAGAATACACCCAGCCCGCTTCCCTGTCCCCTGTAGCCATCTGCTCTTACAATGTGACCCCTCTCTACCACTTATCAAACTCCTAAATGGACTCCATCTCTTCAGCCTTCTCCCACTTTGCTCCCCCGGTTGGGAGCCATGGGCAGCTCTGCATTCGCCCGCTGTCTGGAATGCTGTCCCCACCCCAAAGTCCATCCATTCTCTGCTCCACAGTTCTCAAACTGAGGTCCCGGGACAGCATCACTGGCGTTAAATGGACATCAGCTTGTTAGAAATTCTAATTCCCTCGCCCCACCCCAGACCCTACTGAATCAGCATCTGCCTCTGACCGAGATGCAGGGAGGATGTTGGTCCGGTCAGGTCTGGGAAACACTGCCTTAGAGCAGGGCTCGGCATGGCATCTGCCGGGCTGTGCTCCCCCGATGCCCCCACCCCGACCCCAAGTATATATAATAGAACCTCATTATATGCACATTTAAATGGATTTTTTTGAAGAAAAATCACGAGAGAAAACTCTTTTATTCCTAGTCCTTCCTCTTCCTAAAAATAATCCTTGTCCGTCATTGCCCAGGGAAAGGGAGGCCAGGCAGGGCCAAAAAGCCAAGAGAAACAAAAATTATTGTCGTGGGCGCCTCTAAGGACTCAAGATCTGGCAATTTCAGAGATTTCCGAGGGTAATTATGACTGCACTTGAGTCTCCTCTTACACAATGGCTTTCAGCCCACTGCCCTGTACCCTGACCAGAGTGGTCACCAACTGTCTGCCCCCCACGTCAGGAAGTGCCTTGAAGACAGGAGTAGGGTATCCGGGCCTGTCACAGGCAAGAAGTTCAGAAAAGCTGCTGAACGATTGACACCTCCTCATGTCCTCTCTTTCTGAATTGTCTTTCATCACCTTCTGGCCTGGGTCCCCCACCCCCACTCAACATTTGGGACTCCGCAGTGGAGTTGGCATTGTGTCCAGGGAACTTTCCCTGAACCCCTGTGTGAAGATATGCCCCTCCTCTTCCTGCAGCACCCGAGCACAGCTCATCACGGCATTCTCACATTTCCTTGAGATCACTTGTGTCTGTCCCTTGCCCCTGACTGTAAGCTCTCCAATGGCCAGGCTACGTTCCATTCATTTTTGAGTTCCAGAACAATTCTCAGTGAATGACAATTGCCTAAGCATGTCGGTGGAACAGAATTACAGAGACTGGAGTTAGGAGAGTGTTTCTGAGTTTCTGCGGACAGACCTAAAGTAACAAGAGCAGGAGTGGGCCGGGGTGGATGGTCACTGAGCTTGCGAAAGAGGCAGAGTGGGCAGGGTCAAGGGACGGGCATTTATTGTGGTGAGTATTTATTTTGTTACAGATTGTGAGAAATTGAAAAGATTTGCCCTTGCCCTCAAGGAGTTCATAGTCTTAACCGGGGAGACAAACACATGAGCGCAGTATAACCAAATGCCCAAAGTGTGGCGAAAACAGTGAATGCTACAGTCAGGAAGGAGAGAGTGCAGTTAAAGAGAGAGGGATTTGAATAGCCCCAAAGTATTAATGCAAGCGGTCAGTCTCTGCCAGGTCCCCGGGGGTCTGCAGAGGCCTGCCAGGAGCTGGGTGCAGAGGGCGCAAGCTATTCCGGCACTGTCTGGAATGACTATCTGGGAGCTTTCGGCGGGCTCAGAGACTCCTTTCTGCAGAAGGCCTTGGGGCCCCCTGGGGCACGGTGATTGTGGCCCTGCTGTGGCTGACACACTGCTAGGGCTCCAGGGTCTGGTCTGGTAAAGGGGGTTCTGAGGGTCATCTTAGGTTGGTCCTGGGAGTTCCTGAGCCACTTTAGGGATTTTGTTCTGTTTAAAATGTGTGAGTTTCAAGGGCGGATTATTGAAGAAAAGTGGAGGCAATGGTCCCAGTCCAAACTTGTCCTCCAGTTTTTCACTGAAACCATTTGAGCTTTAAGGGGTCTTCCAGTCTGAGGGCAGCTTTCCTGGGGGTCCACAGGACTGGACCTGGTTCAGGCCCACTTCACACATTCCAGAAGTTCTTTACTAGGAGAGCACCTTAGCTTCTCTGCAGAGGCTTTTCAATAGGCTAGAGTGAAGCCCATGCATGTGTGTTTAAGATATATACTTATTATATATCGCGTGTAATATAATATACATGATACATAAATTTCTTATATAAAAATTTATGTGTATCACACACACACACACTATATTTAATACCCCAGGTGATTCTGGTGCACAGCTGGGTATGAGAACCACAGCCCTCATCTGATACGTGTGCTTACTTGGGATTTCCTGTCTGTGTTGCCATGGCATAGATTGGGATGTTGAGATGTTTTGTCACCTTCCTGGGAGAGAAAGTGTTAGCTCTCTTCCTCCTTGGTACACAGAAAAAAATCTCCAGTTTCCCTGGAGCTTAGAATACAACTAAAGACCTTGCTATCCAGGCTCCAAGAGTCACCAAAAATTACACAGCTACTTGAAAAGATGCCTCAGTCTCTAAGCTTGGCCACAAACTCCCAGTTCTATCAGCGTCTGATGATGGGAAGGCATTTTCTGCACCTTTGATCAGTCTGATTCTAAGGTCCCACAAGTGGCAACAATGCCTGTAAGAAGAGAGTTGGAAAACACGGCTCCTTTCAGGGAGCAGCAATCAATCATGCTGTCACGCCCTAGGTGGCTTCTGGGGAAGGGGCAGCTGATACTAGGAACAGAGCCTTAGTCTCCCTCAGGACTGGCTCAGGTCCTCCCAAGTGATGCTTCTCTCTGTTCTGGCCGAGGTCCATCTGGCTCAGGAGAACTCATTCAGGGAACCCAGGGGTTTCTGCAAGGAGTCTCTGCCACACTTGCTAGAGCTGCATGAAGGACCAGCCTCCTCATTTCCTTATCCCTCATTATGCTGTGAAAGGCAGGATGCCCTTTTAATTTTCCTCTCCTAAATTTGGCTGTGTAAATAGAACTAAACATGGCCAGCAGGTGGCACCCAGGTCCTGAGCAAAGACTCCTTTAAATGTTTTTCCCTCATCCCCAAATTCCCCTTTTCTGATCTCAATTTAGAAAAGGGAGAGTGCCTCGCTTCGATCTAGTCCCCAGACAGGAAGCCAGGTTCAGTCAAAAGCTGGTGATGAGACGGAAGCGGGTGTGTGGAAAGCTTATTGCTGGCCCAGATGGCCCTAAGCTGGCCCAGATGTCCCCTAAGAGCTGGGCTGGCTGGAGTAGCCTAGAGCATTGTGTCTGCTCTAAGATTCTGGACTGAACTAAACCAGCTTCCCTATCCCCCAAAGCCACAAGTTGAACTCAACTGGTCTAACTTCTGATGGCCTTTTGAATTGGGGGTTCACTTGGGCCTGGACTAGAACCAGACCAGCCGCTGGGGGCAGAGGTATAGAGAGCATTTGCCTGAGCATCCGGCTCTAACTGGACTAGCTGCTTCCAATTACAGCAAACACACAGGCTGAGGAGATGCTTAGTGATGATACACCTGTTCCCAAGAATGCCTTCGCCTCACCTGAGAGAATGGTAGGTCACCACCCAGAGGGGGAGACTTTGTCCCAAGAGATGTAATCACAGGGTCTCCCAAGCCTGTCCCCTTGTTTCTAGCATCATCTTTGGCACACAGTGACTGTTAGGGGAAACAGCCAGATTGGGTTATGGCATGCCACCATCCAGGGTGGCTGGAAACTGCATTTGAAGATCAGCCTAAGACTTGTCCTTGGGATAACTAGGCCTGCTCTGCAGGGCCTTGACTCCTGCTACCAGGTCTGGAGCCAAGAGAAAGAAAAGCTGAGGTTTAATCTGGTGACTCTGCCAAATCACTTCGTATGCTAGGACCATAAGGTTCATGGTGCCTCCACTGGCAATGGGGAAGGCAGTTGCAGCTCTCATTGGGAGAGGGGAAGCTTCTGGTCATTCTGCACACTGAAGCCTTGAAAAAGGGTCATCAAGACCAAATCTCGCTATCCTCAGTTCCTTCCCAGACACGCAGGACAGCACTTAGATCTAGGTATTTATATTCTTAAATCATAAAGATGACCAGTAAGTCTGCATAACTCTGAAATGTCAGATTCTCATAGTTAATAACCTTATCAACAGCCTAAATCTAATTTTGGCTTTTTGTTTTTAAATCTTCAGTGGAAATCTATCTTTTACAAATATGTCTTGAAGATAATTCAGGGGCCCCCAGACTTCTCTAGGGCTCCTTTTACCCCAGCTTCAGCCCAGTACTGGCTGGTCCCTGGAAGAGCCCCCTGCAGTTCCCAGGCCTCCACCCTCTGCCCAGCATGGCTATAAAAGACACACCAGGTCTTCCAGTCCTGCAGGCGGTGGCAGGGATGCCTCCAGCAAGCCGCAAAAAGGCAGTACTTTAAGAATACTGGATCTCTAGTCTGAACACTTGAGTTCATATCCTGGCTCTACCATGTCCTAGCTGTTTGATTTTAGGTTTCAGTTTCCTCATCTATAAAATGAGGAGAGGGACAGTTCCCAGTTCATAGAAATGTGATGAGGATTAAGCGAGCCATGTATACAAAGCTCTGAGCACACAGCCTGGCGTACAATCAATATTTGGTAAGTTTTAATAATATCACAGGGGCAGACGGTGAGGATCCAAGGGCACTGGAGAAGCAGGCGCCTGACACACAGCCAGCCTCTGGGCTCAAAGACCATGGGATGGCCAGTCCAGAAGGGAGACAGGCCACAGAGCTGTGCTTTTCTCTTCCCTTCTGCCTAGAGACAGTCATCTGGACTTCCTGAGCTGGGCTCTGATCACAATCCCTCCCCAACTCCAGATTTCCCATAGATTCTGCATTCTGGATGCCATCCTACCGGCCAGGAAGACTGGAACAGACGCTGTGGGATCAGAAGAGAGAGAATTCTGTGGAGCCTGCCAAAATGTTTCGTGCTCCTGATGTGGGGCTATGCCCATTGTCACTGGGCTACCTCTTCCTGCCCAGGCCTGGAGGGCTGAAGTCACCTGTTTGGAAAATCTGCAAAATTGCTACCCTTGCCCCAGGTTATTCTAAGGTTGCATGGAGGCAGTATGTGCAGGCAGGGATGAACGGTTCTGAGGGGCTGCAGGAGCCTTGCCAGCGGGTCACAAAGCCCTGGCAGATCCAGCCAATCACCTTCTTCTCATGGACAGGCAAAGACCTGACTCATAGAGAGGCTCAGCCTCTCAAAGCTGGACTAGTCAAAGGTACAGATGGGGCAAGTGGAGTAGTTCCAGGGCTGGCTGGGGCACCAGATGCGCCCACTACAGCAGACCCAGGACAGGGATCTGGACGGTTGTAGGTTCAGGTAGGGACTGGAGCTTCTCCGGGATTCTGTTCTCATAATATTTTTAAGTCACACAGCTGTCCCCTAATATCCTGAGCCCTGCAGAGGTCACAGCCACTGGGGTCCTGGACATGTCCTGCTGAACAATGATCTCAATTCTTACAGAAGTTTTCCGAGGCTGGCTGGGATGATGCTGCCAGGGGAAGGAGTCATCTGGGGGAGTTCTGGCTAAGTTGCTCTATCTGATCATAACTCCAAGGGTTAATGGAAACCCAGGAGTATAGTAAGCAGAACTCCTTTTCATTGCTAAAATTAATCCATTTCAGTAGAGGCCATTTAGATGGGCAGATAGAAAGGCAACCCTTTCTTTGTAAAGGCTCTTCACTGGAGATCTTTAAGTTCCTCAAAACACCTACTTTTTAAGTCAACAAATGTCCGTGGAACCACCCATCGACCCGAGGCCCCCACCACCTGTCTCCTGGAGGTAGTGGGTTGGAAACAGGTTTGATGGCAGAAGGTGTGGCTTGGCTACAAGCTTTGCCACCCACTGCCTGTGAGATGTTGGGCAAGCAGATGAAGGTGCCCAGGCCTGAGTTTCCATGTTTGAAGAATCAGAATGATGGCATTATTGAACATGGAGTTGTTGTGAGGATAGTAAGGGATACTGCCTATGGGAACCAAAGTTCATCGTCACTCTGCCTTGGGGGCTGAGCAACCTTTACCGACAGAATCTTCAACATATCAGACTCAAGTTCTTTCCAGCACCCTGAACCAACTCCCCACAGACCCTCTGGTCAGGGTGAGAGAGCAGAGACAGGCTTGTCTCTCTGTTCTCTGCTGCCTCAGGCAGACAGAGCGGTGCTTTTGGAGCTACGCTGCCCCGTTCTCTCTTCAGTTAGTACTGGCTCGGGGCTTGGTACACACACAATAGCTGCCCGATCCCTATTTATTGAATGAATGAATGAATGAATGAATGGGGAAGGTTAAACTGGGGTGTGGAGGGTTCAGATGGCAGGTGGGCTTGGTCAGGATGGTTTTCTTGTCTCCTTTCTTGTTTCTTGATGCTGAGGTGCTGTTGGCTACATGAAGAGAAGGGTGCAGAGTAGGATGCTGGCTGCACTCTTTGGCTGCACACAGCCAGATGCTGCTCGAAGCCTTGGGACTCTCAGTAAGAAGTTTAAAAATCTTCCTCTGATGCATATATTCCTTATAGCAGGGTTTTAGGATGGTTCTGAGAGTGGATCTGGTGGCCTGCACTGGGCGGTGGGTTGCAGGCCCATCTACAGCTAGCCTGAGGACAGAGAGGGAAGGGAGCTGCAGCACCGATGTGATGTGTTGGGAGGAGAACATTCATGTTTCCAGTGGCCTGGTGGGGCTGATGTCTCCTTAATGGCAAGGTCGGAGCTGAACCCAGGCCATCTGAACCCAAATCCCGTGCTCTTGCCACACCACCACGGTGGGGCAGGAAGAGCAATCTCATTTTGCATGGTTCTAGAACAGGGTGGCTTGCTCTAATTTAGCCCCCTGAGAATTAGGAGGGAAAGGAAATTTCAGAGGTTTTCTTTATATTTCTCTTTCCAAGCTACTGCAACATTGCCTCAATCTCAATCAGCAAGTGTTTACTGACTACCGACACAATGTGCTAAACACCCCGTGAGGCGCTGTGAGGACACGGGATCATTTTAAAACATGAGTCTTGTCTTTAAGGAGCCTTTGGTTGAAGAGATAAGAGTGATTCATAAATAACAAAGAACCCCGCAAAGCAGGCTGCATGAAGTGCTGAGCAGTGAAGTGCATTTGGCTTTTATGTGCTCCGGGCACATGTAATGGATGAGTGGGGGCTCAGCAGTTAGAGGGGTTCTGGAGGAAGGTGGCACCTAATCTGGGCCGTTACAGATGACAGGATGTCAGACGGCAGTGAATAGAAAATGGGAAATTTGGGATATGGGAAACATGTTTATTATAGCTTTTATTTTTAAAAATGAGCATAAGACCATGACTCAGTCTTGGAGGAGTTAGGGGATGCGATGAAAGGAGAAGAGGTAGGACAGGGAGCCAAGGGAGGGGCCGGTTTCAAAGAAGAGGTCATCTGCCTGTTGAACGAAGCTACCAGACCTAAGGTGGGGTCATTAAATTGTGCAATAAGAAATGGTGACACTCTGAGTCATTTTGTTGGAGTGTGAGGACAAAAGCTACACCTGCAGACAGTTACAGAGTCCCAGATCATCCATCCATGAGGATGCTGGAAAGTCAAGCCTTTCAGGTAGACTAGTGAGTGACTGTCTGTAGGGCAGAGAACATCTTGATTCTTTCAGTTAAATTTTGAAGCAAAACTTAGATTAAAATTAGGCTTGTGCTCTTTATCTCGACATCCCACCCATCCTCCTTCAGACTCCATGTCCTAACCTTAAGTCCTAGATCTTATCTGTCCAAGGATGCTCATGAGTGCAACCTCGTGATCTTTCTCCAGCTACTAACAACACTGTGTCATGAATGAAAAGAAAAATGGGAAAAAATGTTGATGTAATAAAATCTTAAGTAAGTTGAATGTTTTATTTTTTAAATATTTGGAAAATCATGTCTTAAATATTGATTTACTGTTTTAACTGTGGTTAATCAGATCTTTCTGATTTTTAGTTTTGTGGGAAATTACTGTATTAAGTCAGGGAAGAATAGACAAAATTGATTCCTAAGGATTTTTCAGAGCCTCAGACCACTCGTTCTCTCATTGCCATTTACGGAGTATGAGCCAGGCATGGGGCCTATAGAAAGGAATGGGACCGAGGAATTCATGGACTCAGGTGGGAGGTGGACAAGTGAACAAAGTAATCAAAGGATTTTTTTCCATGTATACATTTAATTTATAATTCTTCAGAGGCTTCATTTTATATTATCCTTTCCTGTAGAAATTGAAGAGATTCCCAAGTGGCACTGCAGAAATCAGAACCCTTCCAATTTTTTTGTAAACTTTTAGTTTTGAAATAATTTTAGACTCACAGTTGCAAAACAGAACAAAGAATTCCTGTGTATCCTCATCCAGCTTCCTCCAATAACATCTTACATAACAATTATTAAAACCAGGAAACTCACGTTGGTACATTTTTAACTAAACTACAGACCTTATTAGATTTCATCAGCTTTTACATGCACTTTTTTTTTTTTTGGTATACAGTCTATGGAATTTTATCACATGTATGGATTCACGTAGTCACCACTCTACCAGAAAACGGAACTGTTCTGCAACCTCAAAGAAACATCCTCACGCTACCCCTTTATAGCTGTGCGCTCCCCCTGCAACTCGAACCCCTGGCAACCACAGATCTGTTCTCCATCACTCTATAATTTTGTCATTTTGTGAATGTTATATAAATAGGATCATACAGTACACTTTTGAGACTGATTTTTTTTTTCTTCTCAGCATAACGCCTTTGACTTCCATCCAAGTTGCTGTGTGGATAAATAGTTCTTTTTTTATTGCTGAGTAGTATTCCAAACACTCATCCACTGAAGATATCCGGGTTGTTTCCAAGTTTTGGTGATTACAAATAAACTCCATGAGAACTCTCCTCAGTCTTTCCTTGCTTTGTTCAGAGAGCCCGGCTCTGGGAACTGCAAATCTGGTTGGGGTTTGTATTTGGAAGGCCCAGGCCTTTGGTTGGGGGAGGAGGGGTTAAACATAAGCAACTCTTTGGACTCACCGTTCCCAGAATTATGGCTTTGTCTCAGTCTAAACCTAAGCCTGTACCTCTGCCTCAGAAGACTCTTGCTTCTTACATGCATTTACACTATCACCCAAATCTGTGGCTTTATCTTTCTAGAAAGCATAATTTCACCATGGATAATTTAGATTCCTCCAGTTGGAGGAATCTTTGAAATGAGCAGAATTGTTGGAGAGGCACTTTAGAACAAAAAGGGATCAAAGTTTCAAACATGAAGTTTTTTGTAGGATTATGGGGCTGAATTCATAAAGGTTCAGAATGACTCATCTAAATTTCTACCCAAACTTGCCCAATAGCCTCTAAACCAGAGTAAAGAATGATTAAAATAAATAGTAAAAATCTGATAGGAAAAGGACTCATCATACTTTAAACAAGTCCTTGTAACATCTCTACCCTCCTGGTCTAAAAATCCAATGGGAGGGATATAGATTTGCTCAGGACCTTGGGGTCATAAATAGAATAGTCATCCTCCCAAGAACCAAACACTCTTTTACATCCAGTGCCTTCTGAGGCTGCATATTTTACAGTTGTAGATATATATTCTGCATTCCTTTAGATCAAAATAGTCAATATTTACTTTCTCCTGGGTGAATCAGTATACCTGGATTGTTATGCCCCAAAGATTTACTAAGGCCCCTCCTACTTTTCACAAGTCCTTAACCACAACCTCAAGGGCCTTAAATTTCCTTGTTATTTTATTCATATTTGATACATGGATGACCTTTTGTTGTGTTCTAAAGATGAGGTAAGCTCTAAGACTGATTCCAGCTATCTACTGTTTTCTTTCAGAAAGAGCATAAGGTTTGCAGAGAGAAGTTCCAATTGTGTCAAAATTCATTATGCAGAACATAATTTACCCCAGGGAGGTAAATCTTTTACTTCTGACAGACAATAGCCCATTCAAAACTTTCCCAATTACTCCTAAGAAGACACTTAAGAAGAATCCTCGCTAATACAGGTAGCGGGTTTCCAACTTTTCTGATATCATCACACTAATAACTTAACCAGGTGCAAACTTCTTCCTTGGGAATCTAAACATGAAGAGGCCTTTTGTAAATTAAATCAACCCTTCAATAACCTGCCACTCTGGGCTTCCCAAATTAACATATACCTTTCTACCTATTTGTACATGCGAGATATGGATAAACCTTTGGTGTTATGACTCAACTTCGTGGTGAAGGAAACCAGAATGTGTCACCCCAAAATATGCCTCTTTGCCATAAAAATTATTTTTGAGCTAGAGGTAATTAAGCAGCAGCAAATAGAGGAAGAGCTCTCTTTCCATCCTCGTGCATTTCTGCCTCAAGACAGGATACATTAATAAATTCTCCTTTACTAGAGATGGCTCTTATCAGCCCAGAGATGGCACCAGAGGAATCTACAAACAAACCTTACTCCATTAGCTTCTTATCATGTATTTACCTTCCCACAGTTTCCTACCTTTGGAAGCATAAAATTGCTTTCTTCTGTCCTGTCATTTCTCTACAAATTATTGTTCGTTGTTAAGACAGAGTTTGAAGCCACTGCCTTGAGTTACCTTTCACTGAGGTTTTTCCTGCATGATGTGCACTGCACGTGTTAATACACTTGCTTGTTTTTCTCTTGCTAATCTGTCTTTTGTTACAGGAGTCTGCCCCTACTACAAACTTATGAGGGTTGAGAAGAAATTATGTTTCCTCCCTGGAGATGTGAATCATCAGACATCAATAGACTACTACGTCTCTCCTAACCTAGTGGCAAAGCCTACTCACCTTGTCTAATAGCCACAGCAGCTAAGCTAGTGGAGGCTTCCACACATTTAGTTTTAGGGGCTCCTTTAAATTTGATGATCCTTCATGCTGTACAAAATTTGTTGCTCACTGCGAATACACAACATTTCTCGGCAAGTAGGCTTAGCACCAATGAATCCTGTTACTTTCTCCCTCACGTACCTCTGTTCGTTGTGGTAATACTTTGAATCCTGCCACCCTCCCTTTAGATGTTATGTTCTCAGTGAGGCCACTTGGCCCGTTAGTGTCAGCTCCAGGAAAAAGAGATTGCTAGATAACTTAATTCAAGGAAGGAGAAAAATTGAACCTTAGTTTAGGAACCCAAAGCCTAATCACTCCAGGGGAATTGAGAACTGCTTTATTTTCTCCTCACACCTTTTCAGTTCATGTTCCACCAAAGGTCTAGAAAGTAGGGAGAATCCTACTAAATGTGGAACTGATGGGATTTGCTGCAGAACACTGCGGGAAGTGAGAGAGAGGGGTCAAAAATGACCCCAAGGTTTCTTGCCCAAGCCACTGGGAGGATGGTGAAGACTGCAGGAGGAGCAGGTCTGGGCGGAGCGTGAAGACCAGCTCACTCAGTATTATACTGTGGATGCTGCAAAAAATAGTTAAGGATATTAGGAAACATTGTGTTTAATGGGGCATAACATTCCATCCTATTATTAAATCACTCTCCACTTGCTGGACATTTTTTTTAGGCTAGTCAAGTGAAGCAGTAGGAATGGAGAAGGAAAGTTGGACATTTTTGATATTTAAATAATTCTGGAATGAATATCTTTGAACATTCAACTTTCATCTAAATATATGTGTACTTCCTTGGTCAGAGAATTACTGGGTCAAAGAGCATGACATATTTTTTGAAGCCTAACAGCTTTCTAAAAAAACTGTACCTTTCATTTTTTTCCCTCAGAAATTTATGAGTGCTCATTTCAATACACTCACCAACATTGAGTGTTATTATTTTTAAAAATGTGGAGATTTAATAAAATGATTTTTTTTTTTTTTTTTTGAGACAGAGTCTCACTTTGTTGCCCTGGATAGAGTGAGAGCCGTGGCGTCAGCCTAGCTCACAGCAACCTCAAACTCCTGGGCTCAAGCGATCCTACTGCCTCAGCCTCCCAAGTAGCTGGGACTACAGGCATGTGCCACCATGCCCAGCTAATTTTTTTTTCTATATATTTTTAGCTGTCCAATTAATTTCTTTCTATTTTTGGTAGAGACGGGGTCTTGCTCTTGCTCAGGCTGGTCTCGAACTCCTGAGCTCAAACAATCCGCCCGCCTCGGCCTCCCAGAGTGCTAGAATTACAGGCGTGAGCCACTGCGCCCAGCCAATACAATTATTTTTTATTCTTTTAAATAGTATTTCTTTGATTACTAGTGAGGGAGAACATATTTTCACGTTTATTATCTATAAATATTTACTCCTCTGTGAATTGTTTTGGGATGTAGGGTTTGAGGACCCACAAGCCATCATGTGGTTATGTCTAATAAACATCTGATCATAAATCCTCACCGTTTATACCTTCTACTGAAGATCTAGCATCTTGGGATAAATATCTACTGACCCCAGACATATCCATGGCATTTATTTTTTTTTTTTTTACTAAATCCTTGATATTCCATGTAATTTATTCTAAGCATGAGATATTAGAAAATGTCCTATATGAAAGTTTTAAAGATTCACCTAAGGTAAATATTAAAAGAAAACAAAACACTGTTGCCATACTCCAGCTATACTGAAATGTATTTTGAGATGGAAAAAGTGGAAGTTCAGTAACAATGGGGAAAAGGCACATTACCAGAGAACTAAAACAAAGCTAGACATTATCCAAGCTACTCCTCTCCCGTATTTTGGCCTAGAAAATGGGGGTGGGGGGAAAAGGGTTAAGAAAGGGAAAATGACTTAGGATTTCCCAAGATTCTGCTGAAAGTAGGAGCAATAGAGAATTCAGAAAGCAAACTTTTATTGCACTATCAAAATAGGTAGCCTTATGGTGTGTTTTCTAAGAAATGCACTGGTACATTGAGCCATGTGGATGGGCAGCGTGGTGCATGAAAAAGGTGGTGAAAAAGACTCCAAAGCACCCAACTCCAGCTCTACATCTCATGATCTTCCAGGCATTGGGCAAAGGCGGCCTCTCTCAGACTGAGTTTCTTATTGCAAAATTGAAATGCCTTTTGGACATCACTGTGTGCCTGGTTCACGTGCACAGACACTCTCAGCAGACAGACAAAGTGGAAGAAAAAGTGTAAATGGCCAACAAGCACATGAAACATGTTCAACTTTACTAATAATTTAAAAATACCTGTGCTGCCAGACTGTCGTGAAGGTTAAAGCTAACCCAAGTGGAGCATCCACACAGAACCTAACATTAGTCGATTCAGATTAGTGATGGTTATAAGTCAGAGGTTGTTGATGCAATTCTGACAGTCAAGGAAATTTTAAAAGTCTCTGACAGCGCTAGTAACAATGAAATCAGGTGGGAGAAGGAGACTGGGGACTGTGATGTTGTTAAATTAAGTAAGTTGTGTGTGGGACCGATTTTGTGGGTATCATATTAAGGCAGTGTTTTCTAGAGGGAAAAGTGAGGATTTGGGTAGAAGCCATGTACTGGAAGTTTGACAGTAGTGACTGGCCAGGGTACCACAATCCTGGCTTTAGCTGGACGGACAAGAGGTGCTTCATCAATTTTAATTTCTCTTCCTTTCTTTTCCCTAGTAGTGGTGATAACCAATGGAGAAGCATAAAACCAAATCCTATAGGATTTCCTTACAAGGAAAGCTCACAGAGAGCTGAGTTTTCTTAAGATAGTGCTTCTTACACTTTGCGGGTCACGTCTCAGGAGGTCAGGGTAAGGTCCTGAAGGAAGCACTGAATAGAATCCAGATCATTTTCCTCCTGGAATCAGAATTCTGGAATTATCTTTTTCTTAGTTTAGATGGGTGGTGGTTTCGGCCTATGTCCTGCACTCAGCTGAAGTCTTGCTTGGATTCGGCATTCGCTCACTTGTTCACACGTGACTGTAAGCCTACACGCAGGACACTTAAGCACCACTGCGTGCAGAGGCCAGAGGGCTGCAGTGCAGGGGATCCTTCTCTCACCCACGGATGAGTCCTCACTTGATGAGAAGGGGCTGCACACAGTGGCTAACTGCTCACTACTTAGTCAGTATTTCAAAGCGTGGTGATGCCTGGGGATCATTTACTCGTTTGACCACCTCCCCAGGAAATGGTGGCACGTCATAAAAGCAGCTTAATACAATTAAAATGTTCCCAGAATCTACAGATACTGTCTTCTCAGCCTTCTCTCCATTACAGATTATGAAGTACACCTGTAAGTCTACTGTACCTGAGGTAGATCAGGTAAGAGTGATGTGTGAGGATGTGGAGAGTGCTGTTTCAAAAGAGGCCAGATCCCAGGTGCATCTCAATCTAAAATAAGCCAGGATGGCCTTGAATTACGACTGAGATGGAACAAATGATGACTTCACAGTGGCCGAAAGGACTTTCCAAATAAGAATACAAGAGTGCGGTGTGCTCACAAGAAACACCACAAGTCCTCTGCAATGCACCCTGGGACGAGGACCTGCACCAGCCTGCACGGGTGTGCAGGACAGCCTGCAGACCCTCACCCCTAGGCAGCAACGGAGAAGGGGGGGCCTCGCTGAGGCTCTCAGGGTCCCTGCTCTGGGTTCCACGACACCAGTGGGCATTTAGAGTCTGGTCAGGGCTAATACAAAGTTAAATCCACAGTAATGGTAGCAGGATAATAGCTCAACGACAACACAAACAAAACACTTGTGAAGGGTGCAGGGAAATGGGCTCTTTTAAACATGACTGCTGAGAGTATAACTTAGTCGTCTCTTTGGAGGGCAATTTGGTTAAAAAAAAGATATTAAAAACCTTTACATTTTAGATACTCTTTGTCCTTAATTCTACTTCTAGGAATTTTGTACTAAATCAATTATTATGAATATGCACAAAACTTTAGATATAAGCATATTTATAATCACAAAAAATGGAAACAACTGAAATGTCCAGCAATGAACTATTATGTAGTTCATGGTACATCTATACTATGTAATTGCTTTAAAAGCAGATATTCTAGCGTATGTAATGACTTTTTGGCGCCGTCGTCTGGCTGACTCAGCACCCATCCCAACACCCTTCTTCATTGCCTGTCTCTAAAATACTTGCTTTCCCAGCTTTCCTTAGAGTTAAGAGCCACCTTGAGACCATGAGGGAACATAACAGCCTAAAGGAGCTGGAATGTCCTTGATGACATCCTTGAGCTGTTCTACTAGCCTGGACCTCCTACTTCCAGACTGTCGTGTGAGCAAAATACCCCATTGTTCGAGCCACTGTTAATAGGTTTGGCTGTTACCCTGATTCAAAACACAATCCCAACTGATAAAGACATGGAAAGATGTTTACAGTAGATTAAGTGCGGGGCGGGGAACACAGTCACGAGCCTTGTAACAGGTCAACAATGGACTGCATATACTGCAGTGGTCCCATTGGATTATAATACTGTATTTTTACTGTACCCTATGTTTAGATATGTTTAGATACACAAATGCTTATCATGTGTTACAGTTGCCTACAGTATTCTGTACAGTCACGTGCTGTACATTTTTGTAACCTAGGAGCAACAGGTTGCAGCACATAGCTTAGGTATGCAGTAGGCTATGCCGTCTAGGTTTAAGTACACTCTATGATGTTCGCACAGTGACGCAATCGCCTAACAATGGATTTCTCAGAATGTAACCCCATCATTAAGCGATATGTGTCTGTATATATACCACAGGCATAGAATAATAATGGGAAGGCATAGAAGAATAATGTGAGGGTATATTCTAAAATTATAATTGCGGTTCTGTCTGACGGTAGGGTCATAGGGAATTTTTTTTTTTTTTTTTTTTTTTTTTTTTGAGACAGAGTCTCACTCTCTTGCCTGGGGCGAGTGCCGTGGCGTCAGCCTAGCTCACAGCAACCTCACACTCCTGGACTCAAGCGATCCTACTGTCTCAGCCTCCCGAGTAGCTGG
>CAUYSK010061449.1:0-40547 GCA_963575035.1 Avahi laniger | reverse complement strand
GCTATGAATTTTCCTCTTAGGACTGCTTTTGCTGAATTCCACAGACTTTGATAGCTTATATCCCCTTTGTCATTCACTTTTAATAATCTTTTGATTTCTATCTTAATTTCATTATTTATTCATTAATAATTCAACAGCAGATTTTTTTTTAATTTTTTTATTTATTTCAGCATATTATGGGGGTACAAATGTTTCTGTTACATATGTTGCCCTTGCCCCCACCTCCCTCCCCAAGTCCGAGTTTCAATTATGTCCATGATTTGGGTGGTGCACATTGCACTCTTTGTGCATGCATATACCCCTCCTCTCCTCCCTCCTCCCCCCTCCCTCCTCCCCCCGCCCAACGTCCAATAGATGCTATTCTTATATGTGCACTTATGTGTTGATCAGTTAATACCAATTGATGATGAGTACATGTCAAGATATTCTTTTGCTGTTGATGTCTAATCTATTTCCTTTGTGGCCAGGAAACATATTCTGTTAGATTTCAATATTAGAAATTTATCAAGACTTATTTTATGGCCCAGCAGTGTATTATAAACGTGAATTCAGTCAATGTGGTTGATTTTGTTGGAAAAATCTTCTTTACTTTTTTCCTATATGGAATAATTTGTATCACTCTGTCTCCAAGTTTCTTAACCATGTTTTTCTATAATCTCCAAGTCAGTAAATTTCTATTTTAAAAGATAATACTTTTCAGTTCTACAATATCCATTTGGTACTTTTTTATAGTTTTGATGCCTACGTTGGGATACCCATTTGTCCACTTATTTTGACCACCTTATCTTTTAAGTCCTTGAACATATTTATAATAGCTTTTTAAATGTCATCTGCTAATTCAACATCTGGATCATCATGGACTCAAATTTATTAATGTTTTTCTAATAATTTTGTGAGTTTTTATTCATTTCTTATAATATTTGGTTGCATAGTAGAAACTATTGATGATATTTTATAGAGATTATTGATTCTCATATCTTTCTCCTAAGAGTATTTTGATTTTTGTTCTAGCTGACTTTTTTTTAATTTCAGCATATTATGGGGGTACAAATGTTTAGGTTACGTATATTGCCCTTTCTCTCCCTCCCCCCCAGTCAGAGCTTCAAGCGTGTCCATCCTGCAGATGGTGCACATCACACTCATTATGTTTGTGTATACACATCCTCTCCTCCCCCCTCCCATCTGCCCGGCACCCAACGAATGTTATTCCTATATGTGAACTTAGGTGTTGATCAGTTAATACCAATTTGCTGGTGAGTACATGTGGTGCTTATTTTTCCATTCTTGGGATACTTCACTTAGTAGAATGGGTTCCACTTGCTGACTTTTAAATTATAGGCTGATCATCATGAGCTTTTGAAGCCTTCGTTTTACACATTGTTAATGTGGGCCTTACTCAGTTTTGCTCTTAGTTTTAGGGTGAATCCTTAATCCTTGCACATAGTCTTTATTTCTAAGGCATAGTCTTTCTGAAATTTCAATAGAAAGCCTAAGATATTTGCCAAGGTCTTCCAAATTGATGGAATCTGGCTAACAAGCTCTGTGTCCCTATGGTGAGCAAGTGCTGAAGTCTCTATGCCAATTCTTCAGCCTTGTTTCTGTTGCTTTCTGCAAGTGTTCTTATTGGTTTCTCTGTACATGCCTATGTCACGGCAGGGCATTTTACAGAAAAACTGGGGCACACCTCTCTGTGACATGCTTCTTTCTGGGATTTCCCCCTTTAATTTCTAGCTACTCTTGTAAGCCCCAACCTCATACTCTAATACCTGAAACCAATGTGATTTGAGATTTCTGCTTGTGCTCTAGCTACCTTGCACTGAATTTCCTGGGTATAGCCCTTAGGGGAAAAGCTGCATAGATATAGATTTCATCCGGTGTGATTTCTTCCTTTTAACAGTTGAGGGTTGCTTCTACTTGCTTTTGGGTGCTCTCTAGTGCCTTCAGAGTCATGGGTTACATAACTTTGGGGATATGCTCTGAGAAATGTGACATGTTGTGCTGATATCGTAGAGTGTACTTAAATTGAGACAGTAGAGCCTACTACACACCTCGGCTATAATTTATTATCCCCAGGCTACAAACCTGTATAGCATGTTACTGTGCTGAATAATGTAGGCAGTGGTAACACAATTGTGAATATTTGTGATCTAAACATATCTAAACATAGACGAGATATAGTAAAAATACAGTATAAAAGATAAAAAATGGGACTGTAAGTGACTCCAAGGGCCATTTAGACTATATCACTAGGATAGCTAAAGGAAAGTCATTTTGCTTCCGGTATGCTTTCGGCTTGTTCTGTCTTAAAAGTTTAGAATTAACTTGCTGCTTGACTACACAGCTGCCAGGCGTAAGATGCGAAAGCAACCTTAAGGAAAACAGATGAAAAGTCTGGAACAGGCCAACCTCAGACTGATAATGACAAGATCCACCAGACAACCTATTGTTTGCTGAATGATAACCACTAAACAAGCCATGATGACTTGAACAAAGCTTGCTTTCTTCCATGATCCCCCTTTACCCTTTCCCTTTATAAGTTGATCAGTAAGCAGAGAAAGATGAGATGGTTTTTGAGACAATAGTCCGCCACCTCCTCAGGCTGCTGACACTTGAATAAACTACCTTTCCTTCACTAACACTTTCTTCTAGTGTTTGGTTCTCAGGTGGTGGGTAGCAGAACCTTTGTTTGGTAACAGGACCATGAATAGAGCTTGCAGGACTGGAAGTTGCTCTGGATGAGTCAGTGAGTGAGTGGTGAGTGAATGCGAAGGCCTGGGACTTTACTGTACACTACTGTAGACTTTATAAACACTGTACATTTGGGCTACACTAAATTAATTAAAAAATTCTTTCTTCAATAATAAATTATCAGCTTACTACAGTAAGCTTACTTTTATACTCTATAACTTCATACTCCATAGCTTTTTAATTTTTTTTACTATTTGACTCTTTTGTAATAACACTTAACTTAAAACACACATTGTACAGATGTACAAAAATATTTTCTTTCTTTATATCCTTATTCTATAAGTTTTTTTCTGTTTAGTTTTTTTTGTTTTACTTTTTAAATTTTTTTGTTAAAAACTAAGACACAAGCACACAGATTAGCCTAAGACCTCCACAGGTCAGGATCAGCAATATCACTGTCTTCCACCTCTACATCTTGTCCCTCTGGAAGGTCTTCAGGAGCAATAACAGGCACAGAGCTGTCATCTCCTATGATAATAATACCTTCTTCTGGAATACCTCCTGAAGGACCTGCTCAAGGCTGTTTTACAGTTTAAATTTTTTTAAATAAGTAGAAGGAATATACTCTAAAATGATGATAAAAGATATAGTATAGTAAATATGTAAACCAGTAACATAGTTATTTATTATCATTATCAAGTACTACATACTATACATTCTTGTATTGCTACACTTTTATACAATTGACCATGCAATAGGTTTGTTTACACCAGCATTACCACAAACACATGAGTAATGGGTTGTGCTACAACATTACAACCATGACACTACTAGGCAATAGGAATTTTCAGCTCCATTATAATCTTATAGGACCACCATTGCATATGTGGTTCTTTTTGACCAAAATGTCAGTAGGCAGTGCTTAACTACAGTTCATTTTTAATATTTTGTAAAGAGGTTGTTTTTAAATCTATGAGATGATGGTCTACAAACCATTCTGCCATACCAGACCCCAAACTGGTTATCTTTTAAAAAATTATTGAGAGAAAAAAAATAACCTTTGCATGATATATCTCACAAAATAAAATGTGCAGAGGTTCTAATAAACAAAAATAGAAGTCAAAGTTATCTTCAGTTTCCCACATATTGCATATCTCTATCTCAGGGTGGAGTAGCTGTGTAACCTCACTTATTCTTTCAGCAATCTATTTGCAAAATGGAATGTAATATTTATACCTATTGTACTTCATAGAAAATGCCAGTTTGGTCAATTGTCTGTTCTCATCTTACTTGGCCTATTGGCAGCATTTGATGGATTTAATCATTCGCTGTTTCTTCATATATTTTGTTTTCCAAGACAATATACTTTCTTTATCTACCTTCTGGCTAACTAGCTCCCCCATGTCAGTATTCTTTGCAGATTATTTTTCTCCATTGTCTCTCAAGGTTGCACTCCCTCAGGTCTCAGTTCTTGGACTTTTTGTCTTCTCTAGCTACGTATCTCTTTGTGATCTCACCCAGTCCTGTGGCTTTTAATTTACTCTATATGTTGACAATTTCCATATTTATATTTTCAGTTCACATCTCTCCCCTGAACTCCAGATTCATATATTTGCATGCTTAACTGACATTGCTTCTTTTTTTGTTTAATAAGTATCTCAAAATTAACATGTGAAAAATTGAATTCTCATTCTTTCCCTGCACTTTCTCCCTCCAAAATATTTCCTGATATCCTCCATCTCCATTATGTCCATTCTGCTACTCCAGTTTTTTACAATATAAACATTTGAGTTATTCTTGACATTTTTTTCACAACCCTGGTCCAATCCATCATTGAATCTTGGTGATCCTTGATTCAAATTATTTAAAAAATTCTATCACTTCTCACCACTTTTATTACTACCTTGTTCTAAGCCACCATCATCTTTTACCTAAGCTATTGAAATATCCTTCTAAATAGTCTCTATGCTTCTGCCCTCGATCTGTCAATTTTTTATGCAATAGTCAGAGTGACCCTTTTAAAATTTAAGTCAGATCAGTACACTACACTGCTCAAACTCCTTCAAAAACCTGCCATTTCCCTAAAAGTTAAAACCCTTGAGAAGAACTTTCAAAATGATGAAGTAACTCCAAAAATCTGCATTTCTATAAAAGCGATGAAAACACTTTCAACAATTGTCAAAATAAACTTTTCTAGAATTCTGGAAATTAACCAAAAGTTTACAATAATTTGGGAATCATTTATTCGAGAAAGAAGGCATGATCTCAGTAAGAAGTGACCTTTGTGATGATTTAATTTGCCTTAATCCCATGCCTTCTCCCTACTTCCATGATATCCTTGAAAATCAACAGCCCCACAACTAGGCTAGCCATGAAAACCAGGAGTTTAATAGCCACTGGAGAGGATATAACAGGTTTAAGTTTCCCCCAAACCCCCATCCTCACAGTATTGCCACTTTTTGACCTGTCTGGTAGATTGCTGAAAAGCTCCAGTTGTCCGGAGGTCTTTTTATTTGAACTGACTCAGAAGTCACTCTGTGTAAACAGCCCTATTCTCAGGACATTTCTAAAAAGTAATGGTGGAACTTGTTTAACAATGCAGCTACTTGAGGTGGTGTTACCAGTTGGGACTAACAAGAGACTGACTAAAAAAATTCAAAGGATAAGCGATTGGATGAGATGGCCATAGTGGGCTTTGAAAAATTTTTGTACACTCATAGGATCTAGAAGACCATACATGCACACATGCAGACTATGTTCATATCCAGGAAAGCCTTGAGAAGGTCTTTTTTCTCACCTGTGGTTCACCTGAAGCTCTGTGCGAGCAGGAAATAAAGGACTAAGCCACAACTGTAAACTCCCTTGGATGCATTGAATATGTGCCGCGATATGCAAACAGTGCCCCACAGTCAAGGCCAGGAGAATTATTTGTTCAAGACATTTAAAGAAATCTCTGTCCAATCATTAAGCTGACTACTCAGCTAACAAAGCAGACCATTTCATAGTCACACAACGCAAAGAATACAGAGTTTAAATAGTCTATGAAAGTGACTAACAATAAAATAATGATCCCTTTTGCAAGAACAAAAGCAACAAACAGCAACAGCAAATCCTGGGGAGTGGGGGGAAATCTGATTTCCATAGTTGTCATATTATATTCTTTAAAATATACAGATTTCAACAAAAAATTATGAACCCACAAAAAATATGATGTGTGTTCTATACACACAAACAAAAAGCAAACAGTAGAAACTGTCCCTGAGGAACCCTAAATGTTGGACTTACTAGAGAAAGATTACAAATTATTGAAAATATGTTCAAAGTAATAAAAATATCTAAAGAATTAAGCAAAATGTAAGAACAATACCTCACTGAGTAGACAATATTAATAATGAGAGAGAAATTTTAAAAATAGCCATATAGAGATTATGGAATTGAAAAGAATAATAATTAAAATAAAAATATTCACTAGAAAGACTCAATAGTAGATTTGAGAAGGCAGATGAAAGAGTCAGCGAACTCGAATATAGGCCAATTGACATTATACAGTCGGGGAAAAAGAAAGAAATAAAAATAAAGAAAAATGAACACAGGCTTAAAGGCCTGTGAGACATCATCAAACATACCAATATATGCATAATGGAAGTTCCAGAAGGAGAGGACAAAAAATAAAAGAAAATGTATTTAAAGAAATAATTGCTGAAAGCTCCTCAGATATGACCAAATACCTTAAGATACACATCCAACAAGCTCAACATATTCCAAGTAGATAAATTCAAAAGGGTCCACAGCTGGATAAGTCATAGTCAACCTGTCAAAAACCAAATCAAAGAGAGAATTTTGAAAGAAGCAAGAGCAAAAGCGACTCATCATGTATAAGAGTTTCTTAATAAAATTAACAGGCGACTTCTCATCAGAAACTATGTAGGAGAGAAGGCAGTGAATTAACATATTCAGAATATAGAAAAAAGAAGACACCATCAATGAAGAATTCTATATTCAGCAAAGCTATCCTTTAAAAATGAAGGAGAGGCTGGGTGCAGTGGCTCATGCCTGTAATTTTAGCACTTTGGGAGGCTGAGGCAGAAGGATTGCTTGAAGTTATGAGTTCAATACCAGCCTGAGTGATATAGCAAGACCCTGTCTCTACAGAAAATAAGAAAAATTAGGTGGGTGTGGTGGCATGTGCCCGTAGTCCCAGCTATTCAGGAGGCCAAAGCAGGAGGATTGATTGAGCTGAGGAGTTTGAGGCTACAGTGAGCTATAACCATGTCCAGCCTGGGAAAAAATACAAGACTGCATCTCTAAAGAGAAAAAGAGAGAGAGAGAGAGAGAGAGAGAGAGAGAGAGAGAGAGAGAGAGAGAGAGAGAGAGAGAGAAATAGAGATAAAACATACAGAAAAGAAATGACAAATTGGCAAACCTAAATCTGCTGGCAACACAGCAGGAGGTGAGTGGTGGGGGAGCAAGTGAAGCTTCATCTGTATTTACAGCCACTCCCCATCACTCATCATCCCTTCCTCCCCACCCTGGTCTGTGTAAAAATTGTCTTCCATTAAACTGATCCCTGGTGCCAAAAAGGTTGGAGACCACTAACCAAAGGAATTTTTTAAAAATCAAAACATAATACAACTATATGCTGTCTACAAGAAATTCACTTTGGATTTAAGCACTCAAATAAGTTGAGAATCAAAGTTTGAAAAAATATATTGTATGCAAACAGTATGCACAACAGATCTGAAGTAGTTAATATTGAACAAAATAAACTTTAAGACAAAAATTTGTAATATAGACAAAGAAGAAAATTTTGCAATGATAGAAGTGTCACTCCATTAGGGAGACATAACAATTGTAAACATGTATGTATATAACAACAGAGCCATAAGATATGTAAAACAAAAACTGACAATTAAAAGGATGAATAGTTAATTTAATGATAATAGTTGAAGACTTTCATATCCTACTTTTAACAAATGATAGAACAACTGGGTAGAAGGTAAACAAGAAAATAGAAGACTTTAACAACATTATAAACCAATTGTATTTGAATGGGATTCTATAGAACACTCCACTCAACAAGAGCAGAATAAGCATTATTCTCAGGTGCATATGAAACATTCTGCAGGATAGATAATATACCAGGGCATAAAACAAATCCTAATAAATTTAAAATAATTGAAACCATACAAAATATGCTTATGACAATAATGGAATTAAATTAGAAATTAATAACAGAAGTTTGAGCAATCCCCAAATAAGTAGAAATTAAACAAATATTCCTAAATAATCAATAGGCCAGAAAAGAAATGACAAGGGTAAATTAGAAAGCACTTAGAAATGAACAAAAACACACAAAATTCCCAAATTCATAAGATGCAGCTAAATCAGTACATGGAGAGAAATTTTTAGTTGTAAATACCAATATTAAAAAAGGAGGCCGGGTACAGTGGCTCATGCATGTAATCCCAGCACTTTGGGAGGCTGAAGCAGGAGGATTGCTTGAGCCCAGGAGTTCAAGACCAGCTTGGGGAACATAGGGAGACTTCATCTCAGTAAAGAAAGGTATTGAAACTGAAAGTTTGTTCTTTGAAGTAATCAACAAAATCAAACACTTTTAGCTTGGTTGATCAATAAAAAGAAAGAAGACTCAGATTCAACTTTCTAAAATCAGGAATGGAATTGGACACATGCATTTCTGTGTTTGTCATTAGTTGTTATTTTTGAAAGAATCAAGGAATGGATGACATATCAATTGCCCACCCCCCTTGTTCACTTAGTTCTACACTTGTCTTCTTCCTATTCCTTAAATATGCCCAGTCCTTTCTTTGTATTTTTTCCTTCATCCTGGTATGCTCATTTCCTCACTCATCAAACTTCACACTAAGCATTTAATGTGAATCTTTCAGTCTCAATTTAAATATTAATTCTTTTGAGAGATCTGACCTTACAGTCCTATCCAAAATAGGTCTCACCCATTACTCTGTTTCAGCTTCCTGTTTGTTTCCTTCAGAATACTTATTGTGCTCTTTCAATTGTTTTATTTATATATGTGATAACCTGTTTAATATCTATCTATTAAAATGTTTAGTCACTACTAAGAAAGACCAGAATTTTTGCCTTTTTCCCTGTAGATCTCCGATGCTAGCAAATTACCTAACACATAGAAAATACTCAATAAGTATTGGTTGAATAAGTAAAATGAGGAATAAAAAGAAGCAAAGTGGGAAATATCCTCCAACCCTTACACTCAAATACATACAAATGCTTGTTTATACTCTTCATAATTCCAGGTATAGGTTTTAGTCAATAAAAGTGTGATTTCCTTGCCACACACATATAAACTAGGCCTTTCAATATACATGTATCTCTGGTACCAGAGTTACATAATACTAATGATGATGATGACAAGAACAGCCATTATCAAAAACAGTACGAAGATGCCTCAGAAACTAAAAATAGAACTACCTATACAATCCAGCAATTTCACTACTGGATATATATCCAAAGGAAATGAAATCACCACCTCATAAAGATATCTACACTCCTGTTTATTGCAGCACTATTCATAATAGCCAAGATGTGGAATCAACATAAGTGTCCACAAATAGATGAATGGATAAAGAAGGTATGGTATATGCACACAATAGAATACTATTTAGCCACAAAAAAGAATAAAATTCTGTCATTCACAGCAACATGGATGAGCTTGGAGGATACTATATTAAGTGAATAAAACCAGACATGAAAAGATAAATACCACATGTTCTCATTCATATGTGGAAGCTAAAAAAGTTGATATCACAGAAGTAGAGAGTAGAATTGTGGTTACTAGAGGTGGGGGAGGCTTAGGGGGACAGGGGATAGTCAAAGGTTGGTTAACAAAGATTCAGATGGATAAAAGGAATAAGTTCTAATGTTCTGTAGCACTATAGGGTGACTGTAATTAACAAAAATTTATTGTGTACTTTCAGATAGCTAGAAGGGCAGATTTTGAATTTTCCCAACATAAAGAAATGGTAAATGTTTGAGATTATGGGTATGCTAATTACCTTGATTTGATCATTATATATTGTACATAGGTATTGAAATAGCACACTGTACCCCATAGATATATACAATTATTATGTGTTGATTAAAATAATAATAAAAGCAAAAAAGGAATAGTACTAATAGCTCATGTGTTAAGGTGCTTACTAGTTGCCAAGTACTGTACTAAGTGTTTTACATGGTTTATCTTATTCAATCTTCATAGCAACCCTATGAAGTAGAGACTATTATATTCTATACTACATAGGTAAGGATGGGGATGTCAGAGAGGCTGAAATAAATTTCCCAAGGCTGTAAAGCTAAAAAATGGTCTTTCTGAATTCAAAATGTCTGAATTCAAGGTATTTCTGACAATAAAGCCTGTGCATGCAGGTCTATGTGCATATGTGGACAAACAGATACAGGCATATGGGACCATGATTCTAATGTGTTAGTGGAAAATTGTGTTAGTTGTTCGGTGATTATTTTATTTTATTTTTTTGTTTTTCTATTTTTTTATTTTTTTCTGTTACATGCATATATTGTATAGTGATGAAGTCTGGGTTTTTGTACCCATCACCCCCATAGTGTACATTGTACTCAGTAGGTAACATTCAACCCACATCTGCCTCTCACCCTCCCCCTTCTAAGTCTCCAGTACCCATTAAGTCACTCTGTATGACCATGCATACCCACTGCTTAGCTCCCACTTATACATGAGAACATGCAGTATTTGGTTTTGTGTTCCTGGGAGGGACTGAAGGATGAAAAATTACCTTATTTGTCTCCAGTGTCCATTATACTACTCCTTGTGTCCTTGTGTAGCCATAGCTTAGCTCCCACTTATAAGTGAGAACATTCAGCCTTTATTTTTCTGTTCCTGAGTTACTTCACTTAGGATAATGGCCTCACAACAACGAAAATTGCAGGAACAAATGAACACATTTCTGTGTGCTCCTTTCCATATGACAAAAATGGTAGATTTAATAGTTCTGCTTTCATGACTTGTTGAAACTCAAGGAGCTGTTTTTAGGTAATTAATTTTATTTTCTTACTATTTAGTACTGGTGTTGCTGTCAAACTCACTAAAAATCCAGTGATATATTCTTTTTTTTCAAATTTTAAATTTCTTTCTGTGAAACACTTCCAGGAAAGGTTGCGGTTATGGCTCTCAAGTGCATTTTCTTTTCTCTGCTGCTGCCAGTGCACAGCACAAAGGTCTTTTCTCAGTGATGTTGATTTTTAAGAGGTCAGTTCAACCTTCTGAGATATTGCCTTGTGATTTTGGCAACCCTTATGAGGTGATGGTGTGCACAGAGGCAGAGTTGCCCACTATCAGCTGCAGGTCATAAGTGCTGTTTGCAGAGATAAAAAATTTAAACAAGTTTCCCAAGGCATAGGATAGTTCCAAAGTATTGTCTGTTTATTATCAGTCAAGCTTGTTTATTTATTAATACAAGGAAAATTTGAAGAAGGTAACTTTCACCGTAAACATGTAACATAAAGACGCCTAACACACACAATTCTGATTAACTGTTCTTATAATCTTGTACACTTTCTATTTATCCCAAGTCTTGACTTTGTCAGAAACCTTCCTGCATCTTGTTCGCGCCTTCCTGATGTAACATATTTCTCTCTAGAGAGAAACTTGTCTAACTTCTCCCTGAGGTAATCAAAAGAAAAGACATTAGTTTATCTGTCCAATTTTCTCTCATCTAAAAAGGTCTCTGCATCTCCCCAATAAATTTCTTTCTGTCAGCAGAAGGCACATCTCATTGCTTGTTCTTCTCTGTTTCCTCTTAGTCCCTAATGAAAATGATCAAACTCCAATAAGTATTTGCCTTGTAATTTTACTTTTTTCCCCCTTCCATTTGAGGAATCACATTTGTTTCCCCCTTCTAATGCTTGACTTTATCTGCTCCCTCTTATTAGTTAGTTAATAGTGCCTTCCTTCTAGTTTCAGGAGTGCTTTAGGTTAAATGAGAAGGATTAGACAAACACCAGAAATTAAACTTCCACAAGAATTTGTTCATTTGTTCAAGATTAAATTGATAATGTTACAACGAATTTTTCATAACATCATAGACTCCCTTTCTAAAGAGTTCTCTATTGGGGTTCCCATGGTTTTCTCATTTCCATAATCGTTTCCAGCCAGCTTCTGTTGTTGACCAATAAAGTATTAATTCCAAGAGTGCTTACCAGAGTGAAACAGAATTAATCAAACTGGGTGTCTGCCTGTCAGGATGTATATGGACGTAATGGTGGAGTTAATCAGGTTCAGCACAGTTTGGAGGCTTTTTATTAGTCATGTATCACAGAGTCCAGCATTTTCCTTTTTCCAAAATTAGGCTGGCTCATTGATATTTTGACCCAACTTCAAAGACACTGACTCTCAAAATAAAAATGACCAATGAACATGAGAAATCTATTCAACCTCATTTCTAATGAGATAAATTCAAATTGAGATAACAGTGGGAACATAATTTTCCCATTTGTCATATTGTCATAGTTTATTTTTAAGTGATATAGTCAGGTATAGACATAGGCAAGTGACCACTGGTACGATGGGTATGGATATTAAAGGGGAAATTGACAGGTATTTTTTTTCTTTTTTGGCTCACATGTACTCTGTGTCCACCATGTGCTAGACATTGTCATAGAAACGTAACTTGTATTCTCTCATTTAATTTTCAAAACAATTTTTTGAGGTAAGCACTTATAATTCCCATTTTACAGATGAGAAAACTGAAGCTTAAAAAGATGAAAGGTAACTAGCTGAATCTCACACAGTCGTGAATAGCAGATTTAAATATGTCTGCCTGATTCTCAAACTTATGCAAGTCTCACCGAGTGTTGGAATTAGATGATTTTCCATTTCTTCTCTACTCTATCAATTTTTAAATAATAAGCATTATAATTTTTATAATTTAAAAATATATGGCCGGGCACGGTGGCTCACGCCTGTAATCCTAGCACTCTGGGAGGCCAAGATGGGAGGATCGCTTGAGGCCAGGAGTCCGAAACCAGCCGGAGCAAGAGCAAGATCCCATCTCTACTAAAAATAGAAAGAAATTAGCTAAACAACTAAAAATCTATATAGAAAAAATTAGCCGGACATGGTGGCGCATGCCTGTAGTCCTAGCTTCCCCGGGAGGGTGAGGCAGAAGGATCGTTTGAGACCAGGAGTTTGAGGTTGCTGTGAACTAGGCTGACACCATGGCACTCTAGCCTGGGCAACAGAGTGAGACTCTTGTCTCAAAAAAAAAAAAATATATATATATATATATATAGTATATAGTATATATTTGACTGTTTTTAAGGGCATTCCTCCTGAGTTAAATCTGCTCTATATTTGTGAGCTCTGCAGCTTTAGAACACCTTTGGAAGTTGAAAGGAGTGTTGTACACTGACAGAGAAAAGGTAGCCCTATCTATTGATCAAGACATGTAACTGCAGGTTCCATAGGGTCATCAAGTTTGCCTCTCAGTATGTGCACAGTTTTGAAGGGCTCCTTGCATCAGCAGAGGACTTTCTATGCAGAATCTTATATAGCAGTTGAGTAATTTTCTTTTCCCTACCCACTCACATCTATCACTTCAAAGTCTGCGTCATGACATATTTTGTATAAAAAGCATTGAGATAAGAATTGTCCACTTTGCACCTTGGCTCTTTATCACCTATAAAAGGAAATCTTAGAATATTGGAGTATTTCCTATTTAGTAAAATAAGATCAAATTACTCAGGATCAAAATATACTAATTATTATTTTGTTTTAAAAACTCTCCTTCAAGATTGTCCTATGTAATTTATTACTTAAAGGGATGAAATTATAAAAGTTTAATATATTTTCCTCATTTTCCAATGCTCTATTTTACCTGCCTGTTTGAAATAGAAAAAGATGTACTTGAAACTAATTACCTTAGTAAAATTTTGCTTAGTATTTCTAACTTATTATTTTTACAAGTCACTATCAAACTATTGGTTAGACAAGTCTCCATGGAATATCCATTCCCTTTTAGGACTCTTTCTTCCTAATTATTTTTCTTAGAGCATTTTTCACATCCTTGTTTCTCAAGGTGTAAATAAGGGGGTTCAACATAGGGGTGACAACCCCATAAAATGCAGAGATGATTTTACCCTGGTCCTGGGATTCCCTTGACTGAGGTTTCAAGTACATGTAGATGGCTGACCCATAAAATATGGTGACCACAGTCAGATGGGATCCACAGGTGGAGAATGCTTTGAGCCTGGCCCCTGCAGAGTGGATCCTCAGTACAGCAAACTCAATGCGGGTATAGAAAATGAGGATGAAGGTGAAGGGCAGGGGCAGTGTGAATATGCCGATGACCAAACCCAGAATAAGTCTGCCTGGAGTGTCTGAGCAGATGAGCTTCAACAGGGCCTGCACCACACAGGTAAAATGGTTGATGACATTGTGTCCACAAAAATGGGCAGGAATTGCAATAATTGGTATTACTGCCAAAAGAAAGGCACTGGCCCAGGTCACCATGGCCAACTGTATACAGACCCAGTTGTTCATAAAGATGGTATAACGCAGAGGATTGGAGATTGCAACAAACCTATCATAAGCCATGACAGCAAGGAGGAGACACTCTGTCATCCCCAGAAATAAAGCGATGGTCATCTGGGCATAACAGCTATTATAGGAAATAGTGGGGTAGTCTCTCAAGCCATTGAACAGTAAAAAAGGCACTGAATTGCTGGAGTAGCAGATATCGAGGAAGGACAGGTTGCTTAAGAAAAAATACATAGGAGTGTGAAGCCGCCCATCAACTCTAACCACAATGATAATGAGACTGTTACCCACCAATGTGATCAGGTAGATCACAACCATGGTACAGTAAAAGGCAATCTGATATTTTGAATGATCGGACAAACCCACCAGGATGAACTCTGTCACTTCACTGCGATTATCAGTAACCAGAATATCCATTTTGTTCTATCTGTTGAGAAAGAAGAAGAACTTGAATTCATTTTAATTTGAGAAACATTTATTGAGTACTTGCTATGTCCTCAGTGCCTGTGTTAGGTGCTATTACGAGGTGATGTCTATGAAACCATAGATGTTGTTTGGAAGTTTATGTTCTAATTTGGGAGATAAAACACTCATATACAGCCTAAGATTAATTTGCAAATTAGCACAGTTCATTGTGAATTTTCATTCCTTCATCTATAAAATGAGGGGTGTAGGACTTCACCCAAAATGTGCTTTGAACACTCCCCTTAAAGAAAATGTGCTATTTTATTGCTCAAATGTGATCAGATGTCTGAATCATGGAATTGCTAATTGTCCTTTCCTGCTACGGATATTTGCCTTTAGCCAATTCACATCCATGACATAAAATATGTGCTCAATTCACTCTGACTTCTTCCTTTCCCTGCACATCTAATCAATCACAAGTCCCATTGGCTCTTATTTCTACATATATTTCAGATCTACCTACAAATCTTATCTAGTCAGAGCCACCATCGTCTTTTATCTGGACTAATACTTGAGCTGCCTAATAAGAGGTCTCTTAACTTCCATTCTTGCCTCTCTATAGTCTATTTTCCACATAGCAGCCAGAATAACTTTAAACAAACATACATAATTATGACCATATCCTTTCTATGCTTAAAATTCATTTGAGGGCTTCCAATTGCACTTGGAATGAAATCTAACCTATTTACCATCATCTATGTGACTAAATGATCTGACCCTAACCTTACCTTGCACTGTCTCCTCTTGAGCTCACCATGTTCCAGCCACATTATCTTTATGAAGCACTCCAAGCTTGTTCCCATCTCAGGACTTTTGCACATTGTGTTCTCTCTGCTAGAAATATTCTTCCTACTCTTCTTTGCTTGGTGAAATCCTGCTCATCCTTGACATCTCAGCTTGAAAGGAACTTCTTTAGAAAAGCCTTCCATAACATCCCTCTCAAATCTAAATCATATCTTTTTGTTACAATCGTTCACTGCACCCTGAACTTCTGTATTCTTACCAAATTGTAAGCTCGGGGAGGGAAGAGGCCCTGACTGTCTTGTGCATGGGCTTATTTTCTCCAACTCACACAGTCCCTGGCACAACATAATAGGTTCAATACTTGTTTGTTGAATGAATCAATGCCAGTTATTTGACTCTTCTGTCTTACCCCATATCAAGAAATTGATCTGACTGGAACTGCATTGAATTGGTTGAAGGAAATAAATGCTTGAGGGTAAAAAGCCTATGATGAGCAACACTCAGTATCTCATGGTATTCAGTTTTATCAATGCCCTGTAGCTTAGAAATAAACTTCAAAGCCTTGTATTTTTGTAGTCCTACAAGCAGCCCTTTGCATGGAGAGAAGGTGGTGGAGTGAAGACAGGAAATGGGGATTATTTCAGAATTGGAAAAAAAGTGTTTTCACCCTCTTTTGTCCATCCAAATTTTTATTTGTTTGATCTAGTTCTGTGAAATATGCTTACTATCACAGACCAGCTCATTATTAACGTTGCGATTTTTTCTTGGATTTTCTGTAATATCTCTATCAAGTTCTAGTCATAAATCAGGATGTTGGGTATTTATAGTATATAGTTACAGACTCATGAAGCAGATATCAGGCCTTGTTGAGAGCAGACTGTGGATGAAAAGATTTGTCTTAGAAGCTGGGCAGCAGGAAAGATCATGCAGGCTAATGGTGTGCATAATCTCTCTGGATTCTCTACCCAGGACAGACAAATCTCAGAAGGCAGAAACTCTTATGGACAAGTAATTCAGGAAGTAAAGTATAGATTGTAACAGGATCCTGAATAAAATCTGATGCAAAATACGGGAGCTGAATAAGAATCAGAACCAAGGGTAGGCAAACTGAAAAATTACTTAGCTGTCATGCGACTTTTAACTAAGGGTGTTTCTACTTGTTACAGAGAGTCATCCTACAAGGACACCTTTGGCTGCCTTTCATGAGAGTTAGAAGACTCCTTTTTGTTCTGTAGATGTTCCCTGATTTGGAATCAGAAAACAGAATCAATCTGAAGGGAAAGGATTCTTGGAGTAGAGTTATTAGACTGAGACTGAAGCCAGCTTTGATCTGGCCTTTATGCATCAGTGACATCACAACTCTAGTTTTTGAATTGTGTTACAAGAATGAGATTTTCAGGGCATATACTTTTTCAAGGGGTACTAAAGTTTCATACTAGAATGACAACCTATTTAATCATGAAGCCTTAGTTTGGCTTGCAGTCTTCACTGTCTTATAGCCCTAAAGATCTCAAAACAAATGCCAGTATAAATAGCTGGAAAACAACACATTTTTGTATTTATATGATTTATCATAAATGAGTCTCACCAGACTAACCATATTTTTTTTATTGAATAATTCAGTGTTTTAGCACTGTGCAGGCCAGAATTTTTCTAGACATATGTGGAGATACCCACACATATATTCACAGCTTTTTGATATTTTTAGAAATATTTTGGGCAGACTTCATGGCTTTTCTTCACACAGGTTTCCCAAAGAGGGCTTTCCTGGTTCCACCTACCATGAAAGAGTCTGCTTCCCAGGGGGATTCATTTTATTTTCAAAACTGAAATTAAGGGACACCTGACATATTGTCCCTTTCTCTTCAGCTCTTCAGAATGCTCTCATGAGCTCAAAATATACCTTATGAAATAGATAGTGCTTGCAGACAGAAATTTATATTATTCATATCAGTCAGTATAGAGTAGTGATTAAGAGCACGGATTCTGGTGCCAAGTTTGAATTCTGGACTCATCACTGATCCACCGTGTGACATTTGTAGTTTACTTAACTTGTTTATACTTTAGTTTCCTCAATTGTGAAACTGGGATAACTGTATTATCTGTCTCATAGGGTTTTAGTGGTATATATATATTAGCTACTATTATCGAAAAACGAGGCCTCACTCAGGAAGTAGCACACATGATAAAATGAATACCTTGATTGTCTTTCTTTTATGAAGAGCAGAAAGAAGAATTTAATAAATGAGGACAGAAAAACAACACTATAGTCAGATTATACTGTAAGCCCTCTGAAAGCAGAACTTACATTTTATTTATTTCTGTATCTCCAGTACATGACTCAGTTCCTGACACATGGTAGGAGCTCACTGATTATTTTTGGAATTGGATCAATTTTACTTACCTGAATAGCAAAAAACAAAAAATTATAGACAAAAAACCACTAAGCTCTCTAAAAGTTAGCTTGAGTTTGATATAGCCCTTCATGTACTGCAGCATCATCGGCTCACTGAGGTGTTGGAATCTTTCAGGAGGAGCGAGCTGCAGGTGCATCCTGGGAGGTCCATGTAAGGACTGACCAATCCACACATACATGCTGAATTGTTCCAAGAGACAAATATGGATTCTTTCCTTCTTGCTGGGGTATAGAGTTCTTCATTTGCTCTTACAGTGGATTGTGTCTTGATTTTGCACAGCATTTTAAAAACCAGTGGATCCAAAATATAAACAATAGAAGAAAGAGAGGAGAATCTTAAACGTTCTCTGCTGCTACATTCTGAGTTTATTCATTGTGGTTCCAAAGAAGTGTTTTCACTTCTTTTCAGACTTCAGGGACCAGGTCCCTAAAAGACAATTAAATCCCACTCCTGAGTTGAAGGTGCATAATCATTTGGGAGTGTTATTTCCAAGTCATTAAAATACATGTAGCTTTTGCCCACTAATTCCAAGACTTTACTAGTGACAATGTGATAAAACTTTTGACTAATATTATTGATTCCATTTCTGTTCTTAAGTTACCAAGGAATAAAGCCATTCCTAGGATAATTACTGAGTCTCCTATGTTTTGGGAGGGTTCTCAACACAGTGACTCAAAAAGATAACGAATCAATGGGGTAAGGAGAGTGGCCACTATCTATTGGGACTCTATGAAATCTTTCAATGAAGCACTCAGGTAAATGAAGTTTCGCAAACAGTGTTTACTGAAGGTCTCTTCTTCCTCTTCACTTTTCCATGACTTCCACCATTCCATCCCAGCTATCTTTGATTTGAATAGTGTCTGGAAATCCCATTTTTTCCTGATGCTTTCCTGAATTAGTTTTGAGGTGCCATAGAAACTGTCTCTGTCTACATATAATCCTGCAACCTTTCATTCACTGCCCATTAATTTATTTCATCTGTGTACATACCTAAATGCAATAGTTTTATTTTATTGATTTCTTGCTCAGTTGTGCTCTGAATATATGATGCACTTGTTTGTTGTTTTTATGTATATCCTTGTTAAACTTTCCAACTTAGGTATCAAGATTTTAGGAGGCAGGAATAAAGCATGTTTTCAAATAGTCTGACTGAGTGCTACTCAAAATGTTTGCAATGAGATAAGAACAGAATTGAAAGTAAACATTTTAGTAACTATTAAAGTGATTTGACACTGCTGTGACATTTTATTGTATTTTATTAAATATCAGTCTGCAACAGCTTGGAAATTTTGAAAAAGCTGTCCTTTAGCACAAATAATCTGAGAAGCATTGCTTTAGTACTTTAATTTAATTAATTCTTGTTGTGCATGCGCTCTGTGCCAGGAACTATGCTAGAGAGACAGAGATGAAGAAAACAAAGTTCCTGCTCTCAGTGAGCTTATGATCTAATTGAGGATAAACACTCCAAAACAACTAATTATAAAATAACATGAACGATGTTAAATTGAGGGTCAAGCAAAATGCTATTAAGTAAAAGAAATAGAATTAAATCACCCATCCAAGGTTAAGCAGAGTGGAATTAAGTTTGGGGAAGGCTTCACTGAGAAAATGACATTTGATATGGTCCTTTGAGACCAAAATTTGAGATTTTGCCAGGCTTAGAGGGTGCAAAGGGCACTGAAGGCAGAGAGAACAGTGTATAAAGTAGCACAGTTACATAAAGGATTCAGAGAAAGAAAGTATTGTTTTCCTGGAGCATGGCATGTGTGGAGATGAGGTGGTTGATGAAGGTGGAGAGGTTAGCAGGGGCCTCAATGAATGTTGCATATCGTACAGGCAATACGGAGCCACTGGAAGTTTCCAATCTGGGAGTGGAATTAAAGAGGGAGGAAGTAAGATGACGAGATTTTTCCTTTTAGAAAAATAACTCTGGAGATGTTGATTGGATGGCTAATTTAGAGGGGAGCAAGACTGGACTAGAGAAAAATAGTTAAGAGTTTGTTGTAGTCAGCCTGGTAAGTGTTGATGAGGTCACGGACTAGGACAGACACTGAGGACAAAGAAGAGGTATGGATTTGAGAAATATTTCAGAGCAAGATTCAATAAAATTCACTGAGTGAGTGGTTGTTAAGGATAAGTGAGAAGGAGATATAGAGGTTAACTCTGAGGATAATGATAATACCATCATGTAGCATTTGTAATATGCTTTTAACTTTTTAACATCTAACATCTATGATCTCATTTGATCTTTCAACCATTCTGTGAGGTAAGTTAAGGAATATATTTTCTCCTGTATGACAGATGCAGTCCAGACAGGTTAAGTGATTTGCCCAGAGTTTCATAGCTCATTAATGGCAGAACCCAGACTAGAATCCAGGCTTCCGGACGCCTGAGCATGTGTTTCTTCCACTCCATCATGAAGTTGCACTGTAAAAGTGCTTGACCTACGGCTCACACTTAACCAGAAACAGTTACTATGCACATATTTATTGGGGAAAAGGCGTGGGAGAAGGCACCCAGTGGGATGAATGCCAACTACTTTTGAGTCAATAGAAAATTCACCAATAATATTAGCTTTAACTACAATAACAGTGATAAAAAAATAGCTAACGTTTATTAAGGATTTACTATGTCCCAATCATAGTTCTCAGCATTTTAGATAAATTAACCGATTTAATCTTCTTAACATCACTATGAGAGTCAATTCTATGATTGCCTTTCCGTTATAGATGAGGAAACTGAGGCAGAAAGTTGCCCAAGTTCATATAGCTGGTAAGTGTCAAGGTCATATTTTGAACCTAGAAAATCTGAAAACATAATGTTTTTTCCTTTCTCTGCTCAGCTACAGTTTTACCTTCTTCCTACTACTCTTTTCCAACGACTCCCTGAACCCATCAGACACTCAGAGAGATCATTAATCTAGGCATCAGGAGAATTATATTCCAACCCCAATCCTGTAACTATTGACCTTGATATCATCACAGCCTCTCTAAATCTTTCTGTTATCTGTAAATGGCAGTTAATAATATTTATAGTAACACCTTCTCTGCTTATCTCATTAAATTATTTTGAGGATGATATGAAGTAAAATGCCTTCAAGGATAAGATAAACTATAAAGTGTGTAAAGTGCTTTACAAACACAAAAACTAGGAAGATATAAATTTACATAGTAATGTTGCCCATGTACATGTCTTTCCCCCCACCTATACAGTGAACTCCTTGAGAAGAGGGAACGAGTATGCTTTCTTCACTACTGTATCTCTAGCAATGAGCACAGAACCTATTATATAGCAGACAATTAATAAATATGTACTGAATGGGTGATATATGTGTAGACGCTTGAATGCCCAAGTGAAGGAACAGCCTTGGGATACACTATTTAGGAAACAAATAGGCACTTCAATTCCTGGCATCTTAGGCTCATGTGACCCAGACATCATAATGACAGCTAACATTTATTGAACTCTCGCTATAGGGTAGGCATTGTCCTAAGCGCTTTATTTTACATAAATGAATTCATATAATTCTCATAATAAATCAATGAAGTAATATTCAACACTGTCCCCATCCTTATCAGCTCGCACCTGTATTGTAAAGTTTAGAAACATTTCCCACACTCCCTTGCCAGTAAAGTTCTATTTTAGATTCCATCCATGAGAGGTACTTGCAGGAAACTTGGCAAACAGAAGAGAAGTAGACATTACCATTGCTCTTCCTGACATCATGTTTAGGTGTGTGGGCTTGATCAGAAGAGATTTAAGTGACTTGTGAGCAATCTCCTGTGAAGCATCTGCTTCCCTGACGTCATTGGCAGCAGTTTCCTGACATCTCTGAAATTTCCCAAGAATCCTGTAATTACTCCAACTGTCTGAATTTGTCAGCAACATTCCCTTACCTTCCTTCTCACAGCCCTTCCAAAGGCTTTGTACTCTCCTAATTCTCTTTGTTAAATCCTTCCTGCCTGAAATAACTAAAGTAGTTTCTGCTTACCTGGTAAAACTCTGAGTGCTACAGGTAGGTTTCATTATTAGCTCCACTTTACTGGTGACCAAAGCATGGAGAGTGACTTGAGTGAAGAAACAGCAGAAAGAAGGACTGAATCCAATAAGTTTGGCTCCAGGGCCTGTGTTCTAAACATTTATGCTCCACTGTCTCTCTTCAGCTGAAAACCCAAATCCTATGAATGGGACACTTTGTCTTTTTCTTAAATATCCTTGAATATTTCAATGAAAATTATCATTTTGGGGCCTGTTTTTCTATTTTCAAATTTTCTCCTCATTTTTTGACAAAAACCATCTTAGTTTCAAACCAATATTTCCATCTTACTTTCCAAGGTGAAGCAAAGTAAGCTTCACTGTGCAGGAGCCTGGGGTGAGGCACAGTGGAAGGCTTCTTGGGATGTCTGTGATTGATCACATGGAGATGTGAATACTCAACCTTAGGAGTTTTCAAAACCCAGCATCGATTTTATTTCACAACATCCTCACAGAGTTCATTTTTATACCTAAAATAATATAATATCAATATAGAATTACATAACCCTTAGAATTAATGCCTAGAAATAGAATGTTAATGCTGGAAGGGCCAGAGCTCTGTTAACTAGCTGCTGTGTTTGCCTGCTTTTTCATTCAAAGCTAACATTTAAAATCAGGGAGATAGATTAATATATATTGATCTGGAGAAATGTTCATGATATATTGTCAAGTTTTAAAAAAAGCAAGTTGCAGAGTAAATTGTGATATGATTCCATTTTTTTAAGAAAATAAACAAAATCTATCTAAAGTAACACCTACATGCAGAATGTTAGAGATAGAGAGAGCTCTTTGGGTAATTAAACATAACCTTCCTATTACATTGAGCAAACGTGAAGGCCAGAGAGTGATAAAAATAAGGTGGCACAGCTACTTAGTAGCAGGATCGATTCTACAGCCCCCATCTCCACACTCCACTGTGTTACTCTGTCTGCAGGCTATGCCGATATCAACAAGTCAGCAAAGGGATAAAGAACTAGCAACACAGCTACCATTTTGTGGTAGGGACACCATAGTGAAAATATGATTCTCATTTTAAGCTGTAAACCAACCTGTAATGGAAAGTGTAATATTTCTCCCCCTAAAAGAAAGATAATTAAAACAAGTACTTTTAACAATTCTAATTTCTGAATTTCTCTCTACCAGAAGCCTCCTTTTTTCTTTTAATATTTTATTGATTTCACCGATTTATGTTTATTTTACAACGTTAATTTGAAATGTTTATCTCAATAGTAAAGAACATTTTGCACAAAGTATGAAACTTGCCACAATACCTAGCATAGTGGCTGGATGAAGGTAGAAATTTATTATTTGCTGAATGAATAAATTAAAGATTGAATTTATTTGCCTGTTTCCTAAATATTTCTTCTTCATATTAAGACATGGCTTCGGTGGCTAAAAACTCCATATACGATTGTATAATTGATGAAATTAGTATCAATGTTGCATTTATTTTGAAATTAAGCTATTTTGATAATTGGCTTATTCATCCTCAATCTGTTTTTTTCATTCAGTGAGTAAACATGTGAGACAGTCCCTATTTGCAGTACCATGTGGTGCCACTTCAACCCCCAGCAGTCAGTGTATGAGGAACACACTGAGTATCCGTTTGCTCAGTAGTGCCTTCCTTTACATCTAGGTGCTATGAATTATGTTTTTTTTCTACCTATTTGTCTCTCCATCAGGCTGCTTGGGAGATGACTTCATCATATATGGTGGAATTGCTCAAAATAAAGTGAGATCAGGAGACCGGATATCTGGGTCTTAGCCCTAGATCTACTTCCAAATTGTTTCATGATTTTGGAAAATTTGCTCCTTGTTCAATGAGCCTCAGATTTGTCATCTAAAATGAGGTATCTGCAGTAGATCACTGTTTGTCAAAAGCTTTTCTTTCAGCTTTAGAACTCTCTTTACGAATGAAATTATTCACAGAAAACTCCCCTCTCCCCATTGACAGACCCCAGGTACCACAACCGAACCCATAAAACTATGTGAATCAAGGTTTGAAATTCACTGCCTTATGTTCATCGACAGCAAATGGATTTTTTAAGATGTGGTAAATTCGTACAATGGGATATTATTCATCAATAAACAGGAACAAATTACGGATACATGCAACAACATGGGTGAATCTCAAAAGCAGGCTGAACGAGAGAAGCCAGATGCAAAAGAGTACATCTTGTGATTTCATTTATAGGCAATTTTAGGAAATGAAAACTAATACATGGTGAAAGAAATCAGATCAGTGGTTGCCAGGAGTTGGGGGTCAGGGGCAGGATGGGCTACAAAAGGGTACCAGAAAACTTTTGGAGTTTATGGAATTGTTAGGTAGCTTGATTGTAGTGGTGACTCCGTGGGCATCTATCAAAACTCATGGAGTTGCATGATGTAATTGGATAAAGTCTATTGTATATAAATTATATCACAATAAAGTTGATTAAAACACCACTGCATTAAATCATTTCTAGGGTTCCTTGTAGCTCAGATATGGTAAGTGGGATTTCAATTAAATATTGGCTCTGCTATTTACTGTCTCTGTAGCCCTGGGAAAATTACTTAACCTCTATGAGTCTCAGTTTCCTCATTTTTCATAAGGATTGAAAATACCACTATATCATTGAACTATTGTGAGAATTCTATGTGATAATGGATGTAGAGAGCTTAGCTCAGTGCCTGGCTTATAGTAAGTACTCAATAAATGTTAGCTACATTTATAATTCTATGACTCCAAATAATTTTATAGACCTAATTTAAAAAGTTCAGGAGTGGCATATATGTGATCTGAATTCTAATTTTGACTTCACTAACAATTATATATGACTTTAGACAAGGCTCCACAGCTACTGTGGGCCTGTTTCCTCATTGTTAATACAAGGGGGAATTGTGATGTCTTTCTCACCAATTTCATAGAGATTAAGAATATAATATAAACTAATAGATCAGGAAGAAGTTTGGAAAAAGAAAAGGAGAAAAATAAAACACTATATGCAAATGTAGAAAATAGCTATAATACAATTTTCCCATGATTCCAAAGTTAAGTGGAGCAAGGAGATTGTGCTTACATAATAGGGCTTGCCCTCAGTTAAGTTATAAAGTTTCTGACATTTTTCTTCTGGGCCTTTTATTACATCATTCTTTGTCTTATTTTCCAATTTCAGTTTATGCCTTGTCTGCTGCCAACAGTCATAAAAGATTCTCTTGCTGCATAGGTCCCTTCTGTCAGTGAGAAAATGATTCTGATAAGCTCATTTACCTGAAGGTAAGTAACCTATTGGGTAACACTAACAACGTTCTATGTGAAGAAAGAGCAAAAATAATACCTCTAATGGCAATTCAAGTCTCAACAGAGATGATATTTGTGGTGGGAGCACTTCCTGAAGCTTCTGATATGTCAGTCACTTGCTCTTCCAAAGGTGAAGTCAGGTCCTAAAAGCCATTTTCTCTGTCAGTGAAGAAGTGTTTTTTAGGAAGTTTAGAAGCAAAGGAGGTTCATGCTCCTTTCATCATAACTTTCCTTATTGCCCCTTTAACATCCTTGTTTCTCAGGGAATAGATCAGAGGATTCAGCATGGGTGTCAAAGCCCCATAAAACACTGAGATAAACTTGTCTTGATCAGGAGAGGACTTGGATTGAGGTTTCATATACATAGAGATGGCTGCCCCATAGAAGATTGTCACCACAGTCAGGTGAGAACCACATGTGGAAAAGGCCTTGAGCCTGCCCTGGGCTGAGCGAATCCTTAGGACAACAGCAGCAATTCGGACATAGGAAAGGAGAACAAACCCAAAGGGTAGGAGCAGGGTGAAGACACCAGTGATGAGGATCATAAGCTCATTAAGGCTGGTATCAGAACAGGCCAGCTTAATGAGGGAGATAATCTCACAGACAAAGTGGTTGATGACATTAGCCCCACAGAAGTGAAGCCTCAGGGATAAAATGAGCATGGCAGTGAGCACAAATGATGCCCCCCATGAGGTAGCAGCTAACCAGATACACACTGGGCCATTCATGACCACAGAATAGCTCAGGGGATTGCTGATGGCAACTACACGGTCATAAGCCATGACAGCCAGTAAGAGACACTCTGCTATGGCCAAAGCCAAGGAGACACTCATTTGGGTCAAACATTGTGGGTAAGAGAGGAAGGGATGGATAGAGAAACAATGCACCAAAGCCTGGGGCATGGAGGCTGTTCCATAGCAAAGGTCTAAAAAAGACAGGTTACTGAGGAAGAAGTACATTGGAGTGTGGAGGTGGGGGTCAGAGTGGATGAGAAAGATAATAAGTCCATTCCCCAACAATGTACTGAGGTAAGTAATCAGCACCAATATGAAAAATGTGCCTCTCCATTCAGGATAGTTAGAGATGCCAATAAGGAGAAACTCAAACACTGCTGTGGCGTTGTCCATGGCCATCCTTGCCTCTTGCCACTAGTCATTGAATGGGTGCCAATGCTGCTGCCTAATTTTACCTGAAAGAATGAAAATAAATATGGGGGATGTGAGAATGATGGAAAGAGTTAGGGTGTGCAGGATCGTTAGCTTTGTCCTTTTCAGAAGACATGGGACATAAATGGGATATCTGTAATAAGAACAGAGGCAAAGCTAAAAATCCCCTTCTTGACTCCAGGAAAATGGAAAGTTCCCCATCCGTTTGAAAATAGTTATATGAGAAGTTCTCCAGCCCTACTCCACCAAATGTCTTTTTTTTTTTCAGCTGCTTCTGATGTTTTCATCTTTTTATTTTTATTTTTTTTATTTCAGCATATTATGGGTGTACAAATGTTTAGGTTACATATATTGCCTTTGCCCCACCCGAGTCACAGCTTCAAGTGTGTCCATCCCCCAGACAGTGTGCACTGCACCCATTAGGTGTGAATATACCCATCTCTTCCTCCCCCTTCCCATCTGCCCGACACCCAGTGAATGTTATTACTATATGTGCACATAAGTGCTGATCAGTTAATACCAATTTGATGGTGAGTACATGTGGTGTTTGTTTTTCCATTCTTGGGATATTTCACTTAGTAGAATGGGCTCCAGCTTTATCCAGGACAATTCAAGAGGTGCTAGATCACCATTGTTTTTTGTGGCTGAGTAGAACTCCATGGTATACATATACCATGTTTTATTAATCCACTCATGTATTGATGGGCTTGGAAGAAAAATTCACTAAAGAAATTGAAATATTAAGAAAAAATCAAATAGAACTTCCGCCAAATGTATTTTTGGATAATTTTTCCCAACTAAGAAGAAAGGGAAGGGAGGTCATATGCCTGGCTCTATCACATGTTCTCCATTTCCCAAGATAAATATGATGCATAGATATGGTTGAACCTAGGTTAGCTTGAGTTACTAATCTCTACCAAGAGGGTACTTTCTGACAGATAAGATGTCTTAGCTAAAATACTGTTCATTTTTGTGGCTGTCTCTTGCTCCTAGGTTGTACATGCCTCCATTTTCCCATAATAGCCACATCTAACAAGGTGCCTGACATAGATTGGGTGCAAAGTACCTCTTTGACCTGAACTTCTTATATAAATGGAGTAGTTTGTGGAATGCTTGAGGTCTGTGAGAACTCTCTGCTAATATTGCTGATTGAAATTGTATTTCTAGCTTCTCCTATGTTTTTTGTGCTGTGATTGCTGAGCCCCAATTAGGGATGTGAAAATCTAATGTGATGTTTCTAAAAGTGTACGTGGTAAGGAGAGGGCCGCAGTGAGCAAACTTACTGAAAAGGCTCTCTCTTCCCACCCTCATCACTTTCTTTATTTTGTATAGCACATTCCAATATCTGAAATTATATTGATGATTTGATTACTTGTTTATTATTTGTCTCTCACTCAAATGTAAATTTATTGAGGACAGGGACTTTGTCTGCTTTGTTAGCTGGTATATTCCTAGCATCTAGATCAGTACCAGAAGCATCACAAGAACTGAATAGATAGTAAATGAATATATAAAGTCCTAAGCAATCATGGCTATTATCCAGAATCTAACTGCTCCTCTTGCCACCTGCACTGCCATCCTTTATTTCAAGGCATCATCATCACTCACTTGGATTTTGTCAGTAACTTCCTTATTGATTTACCTGTTTCTGGCCTTGTCCTCATTCAGTTCAAATAATTCAGTGAAATTGTAAGTCAGATCAGGTCACTCTTCCATTAAAAAATTTCTTCTTATATTCAGGTGTGACTGACATACAGAAAGGTATACATATTTAATGAGTATATCTTGAGTTTGAAGACAAGTATAGACTCATGAAACAGTCACCATTAATAATGCTATAAATACAACCATCACCTCTAGAAGTCTCATCTTTCTCTCTTTTAGCTTTGTAATAAGAACATTTAACATAAGATCTATGCCCTTTCAAATTTTTAAGTGTATGGTACCATATTATTAATTATGGTTTCCCATTTCAACTTCATTAAACACCAATTGCCTTGCTATGACCTACAAGGCCCCCCTTGGTTTGCCTTCCCACTGCCTCCCTGACCCTGGCTCCTACTACCCTCTCCCTCGCTCACTTTGCTCTGGTCACACTGGCCTCTCTCACTGTTCCTCAAACACTCAAAGCACATCCTTTTCTCAGAGCCTTTGATCTTGCTACTCTAGGTTTGTGAAAAACTTGCTGCTCCATATTTATGAAGCCCAGATCCTTGCACAGCTCACCTAACTGCCCTCAGGTTTTTCCTCACAAGGCATTTTTTTCAGTGAGTTCTTCCTGGGTCACCTCATCTAGGAGTTCATATCTATCCCCTGACATTTTATATTCCCCACTGCTGCATTATTTTTGCCTTAGAATTACAACTAGCATACTATATGGCTTATGCATTAATCATGTTTATTTATTGTCTCTCTCAACTTGAATGTGTACACAATGTGGTCAGGGATTTTTTTTTTGTTTTTTTCATTGCTGTGTACCCAAAACTTAGACTAGTGCCTGCTTCAGGATAGGCACTCAATAATTATTTGCTGAATGAATGAGTGAATGGAGCTCTTTAGCTGTTCCATATTGAAAAGCAATCTCTCTTTTTCTATCTGCCTCTTCCCTTGACATTGCTGTTTACATGCTAAGCACCCCTTAAGGTATAGGTACTCCTTCATGAGACTAACTGTCCTTTCTCTTTCTAATTCCCTCCTTGCAGCTTCTGTTACTCACTGGCTATGGCTCTAGTCCCCTCACTTGCTTGAATTTTCATTTCCAATCTGTTTAAACTAAATGATCTTTAAGAGCCCTTGTAGCTCTAACATACCAGAATTAACTGGTTTCCCTTAAATAAAGGAAAAAAAAAATAAAACCCTTACTCCTCAGAGCATGGGGAATGTACCATACTATTTTTTTTTTTTTTTGGAGAGATGTGCAGGCTAGAGAAAGTCTTTGAGTTTTCTAAGGGATAGAGTCTCTAACCATCTCTGAAATGGGAAACTCTTTGTCCTTAAAAGTCTTTAGGAAAGAAGATTTCATAACTCTGCCCTTCCATGTTCTGGCCTCCTAGTAACCTATCCCTGTGTCGCATTCTCTACCTCGCTCAGCCTGTCAGACAGGCTAAGGACACAAGGAAGGGGAATCCATGGGTATGAGAGCTTTTGCCATTTGTAAAAAGACAAACAAATGGAAGGGATGGAAGGGGTTATGACCTGTCTTCACAGGAGTGTTCTCAGAACGTGAGCAACCTGATGCTACTTTTGCCTTCATTTATCATGGGACCCTGAGAAAGAGGTTTTGCCTTGACCTGCCTCCATCTTTCCAAGTGAAAATTGGGAAAATCATCTCTATGGAGAGGGAATGCACAAAGAGTCAAATGAAACATGAAACAATGCTCCAAAGCCTGTTATATTTTAAGTTAGTGCAGTCATATCTTAGAACTTCTTGAATATTTGGGAGTATGTTTACCTCTTAATTATCTACACATGGGTTATTCACAGTGGAATATTTTAAAAGATGGTGGGCAGGCTGCAGGTGGGAGGATGAATTTGTTTTTCATAGAAGCTGATGGCTGATTATTATGCTTTTTAAAGATGTACATTGCTCCTAGAACTCCTTAAAAACCACTGCTTTTTCTGTTAAATATTAAATATTGATAAACAGATATTTTCCTTGCTTACATGAATCTATCATTCCTAATGAGACACAGGGTATATTTTGTTATTCCGGTATTGAAACAGACTTTATAAAGTGTGTATGCCTCAGTCCTCATGAATCCAGTGGAATAAATTGATGATCCATTTGATTAAAAATTGCTTATCAATCTATGGCTGTGGGACAGCCTTATCTTTAAATGGTGTTAAGCTTATTGATAGAGATTAAGATTGAACCCATGACTCAGCCTCCATTAGTACTATATTTGGACCCATAGAACTAAAATTGATGACAATTTTCCTCTCTCATTTAAAAGCTATTCAGCATCTAAATTGAGGGGCCCATTTTTCATTTAGTCTGGGCCCTGACCTCAATACAGTGGTGTCTTCTCCTAGAATTACAACTAAGAGATTCCTGTCAAACTGAGTCTAGCATGTTTTCCATATTAATTCTCTTACCTGCAATTGTTTATACGTCCTAACTTTCCTTTTAACTAATGGCAGCTCCTTGTCTTCCTGATTATTGCCCTTCCCAGATAGATGGTTAAGGACTCAAGAAAAGGAGAAAAGAAAAGAAGTTAGAGCCTTGCTCTCTTATCTACTCACCATTGGCGGTCCCTCCCAAGTACCAGTAGATGGAGCAGAATGGGACTGCTCAAAAGAACAATTCTCCGAGAGTTGCTAGGTTTAGAACTGTGATGATCTCTCTGTAAACTCTCCAGGCATGATTTTAAAAGCCTTCCCAGCTTTTCAAACACCCAAATGCCTGGAAACCTCTTAAGAAAGAAAATTCTTTTAGATTAGGTCAGATTTCAATTGACAAATCCTTTGATCTGCAGTCCGCGATAATGATATCCAATTAAATTATTTCATTTCTTAGGCAAACATTTCTTTCACTGACATTTGACCCACACATAACCTTATTCAATCTTCTCTAGAAAAATTATGACATATAGAGGACTGAGGTCATTTGAATGCTCTGCATCAAGAGCCTTAGGTTATTTCAATTTGCAGCCTGCTAGTTTAGATCTCTATTGCCTCTTGGCAATATCTATCTATCTGTCATCTTATTTCTGTGAACTGGAACCTAACTAAACCAAATTGTTACTTTCTTTAAAAAGAGGGAAACAATAACAAAACATTTTGACCAAAGGCTTTAAACTAAATGGGATAACTTCCAAGAGAGGTCCTGGGCTCTGTACATACCCTACAGTTTCCTACTCTTTCTCCACCACCTCTTTTCAGTGCTGGGAGTGAAATATACAATCTGACAAAGGTCCTGTGCATACCTCGATCAGTAAAAAGATCTAATGGCAGTTACCCTACCTACCTACTAAGGCTGGGAAATTGATTCAAGCATTTCAAAAGCATTATGCCACAGTTGAAACAAACAATAATAAAAGGCCTTTTGGCTAACCCACACTTATCCAGAAAATATAACTGACCAGAATCTGCCTTTCATTGAGCAGTTGAGTTTACATAAACTGAGCCATATCTTCTCTTGTCTCCATGTAGGCTCAAGTCTATCTATCTGTATGTTTATCTGGAAGCTGTCGCCAGGCCTCTATGTTTGGGAGCATGTTTGGCTCTGAAGTAAATCTATAAATCCTATTAATACATCTTTGGCCCACACATGATGTCTGGGGTCCAATTCTCTTCCAGATTCAATTCCAAATGCAGGGAGTAAGTTGATGAGCTGCTCAGTAACTTAAATAAGTTGAAGTTCCAAAGTGCTACCAGACCATTTATCTCACAAGTAGAGTTCAAAGTTTCTGATCTTTACCAGAAAGAAATAATTAACTTCTGAGAGCTTCAGGGACCTCATCCCAAACAGGCAATTAAGTTTTGCCAAGCCAGAGATGTTTGGAAAAAAAAAGAAAAAAAAAAAACCAAGGTGGCATATTGTATAGGAAAAACAAATAAAGAAAAGAGAAAGCAGACTTTTGAGATTGTAAGACTTTTGTATATATACCACTGCTGGGCTTTCCAGAGAACTAAGAAATAATTCTTTTTTATTTAGGTCCATAGTTTCTTCACATTTTTTCTGTATAAAATTGGTGTCATGACAGAACATGCAGCTGGTAGAGAAATGTCTATCATGGGACAACTGGGATAGAGAGTGCACAACAGAGAGTGCATGTGTTATCAATCTCCACATTGAAATAGCCCTTATGTTTGCTTTTCTGGTTCCATTTCCACCTCCCCAGCCTGCTCAAACAGCCTCTGTGTGCTCTTTTTCCAGTTGTACCAAGTCTATATTTCCTTATGTGACAACCAAGTTCAACTATGACAATTCCTCATCTATCATTTAACATTCATTCACTCACACATGAATACATTTATTCAACAAGTACCTAATGAGCACCCATGATGTGTCAGGCAATGTACCTGGCACTGAAGATACAATGGCACAAAAATAAAAAATCTAGATGTGGTTCCTACTTTCAGGGTGGTTCCTGTTTGATAGGGGAAACAGACATTAACTAATAATCAAGAATATAAATATGCATCCATGATAAGTGCTATGCAAGCAAACTACATGGTGATAAAGGATGTGTTATTGATTCCATGTTCACTTCTGTCTCCCATGAGTCAGGTTAGCTTCTTCACTGCTCATGAGTATCTTCATGCTTACTCCTACTCCGTCTGCACTGATGCTTCTGATGTTCTAAAGCCAAAATTGACCCAATGGAAAAGCCAAAACCTACCCAATCTATCGTCCAAGGCTCGCTTAGTTCTCTGGTTCTTTTGTGTTTCCATGTTATCTGAATCTTCAACTATATCATAGGTAACCCGAAGACAGATCATTGTTTTTCTACTTCTTCAACACTTTTATATGTGTAGTAGATATAATATAGGGTAGTGGGAGGCAGTCTGGAGTAGTGGTTAGGCTGTGTACTCAGGGACTTACTAGCTCTATGAACTTTTTCAAGTAATCCAAATAATCTGGGCCTAATTTTCCTTGTTTATGAAATGAGCAAGTACACATAAAATGCTTCAAACAATGCCTGGCACATGGTAAGTCTCAATAAATATTAGCATGTTAGCTATTTTTACTTTCCTAATTGGTACTTACATTTTTTATAGCCGAGACAAGTGAGGCCTATAGCAATCAAGTGAATTGGCTGAAGGTCACACAATTAATTAGAAATAGATATGGATAGAAAACTCAGGATGTCTTACTTCCAGATTTTGGGAAATTGTCCACATGACCTTTTCTTTGATATTTGCTTTGAGGACCAAGATTGCGGATCTTGTAGTCAGCAAGATTTTGTTCAGGTCCTTGGGTGCCGTGATATTGGTACCACATTAAGACACCTATCTTTAGGCAAGATTTGTTTCATTGTGAATCAGAACACAGTGATATTTAGGATATGAGACCAGTTCTTATGAGAATAATTTAGCATCAATCAGACTCATGACAACAGAATGCATCCCTAATATGTCATTCCTTACACTGGCCAGAAGGGAGGACCCAAGGAGAGAGTGGACTCCTCACAAGCTCTATGGCATTGGACAAGTCACTTCAACTTTCTGGGCCTCAGTTTCTTTGGCTGTACAGATTCTCTCTGAGGCCCATTCCAGTTATGATATTCTTAATTCTAGAAAAACCGTTTCTATTCAAAGCATTCCTTTTGATAGTAGGTCATAAATATCTTCCTTATATATAGAAGACAACAAAGGAAGTTCTCTTAATACCTAGTAAAAGAGTGCTAGGGCAGATCTGCGTTAAGGTGAAAAGGGAAACACTAATGAATTCTTTAGCTCAGTGTAAGGATGTAGCATAACAGTTAAATGAAGGCCTTAGGACATTTAATAGTAAAAGTTATTATAGGCAAAGGGAAAGGGCAGGAGTTGGGGACTGAGATGAAAGTGGAATACATTTCACCGATTTGGAAAGACTCTTACTAGTAGAAGACCCCCTTCAGTAACTCTGCTTATGGAGCGCTTTTGAAAAATTATTAGTCAGAGGACAAGCAAAAGAGAGGGTGTGCAATTTATTCCAAAGGTCTAACTGTGACAATTTCTTGTCATAGTGTTTGGGTGCCTGTCTGGAGTTATGCACAAATTCATAATCATAATGTAGCCAGTCACAACTCTGACTTCTCTCTTTCCCTTCTGTTAGGAGGTAGACCTAAGCCATGGATTGGCAGATAAAAGGGGAGATGAGGTGCTGGAGAGGACTAACTAGTCAAACATCTCATAATAGCCTTTAAACAGAGTTCTAAGGAAATTGGTCTCAACGTTGAAAAATGATGTTCTCCTTTAAAGTTGAAATAATGTTCTTCCCACCTGTGTTGCTTTGGGTTGGTCCTGGACAAACAGAACACTTGTAATAACTTTGTGTCTCAGAGATTCCTTTAGGCCCTAGGGACATGATTAGCCTCAGTGCACTGCTTGAAGTTGAGCAATTAAAAACTATTTTTTGCAAACCCTCAAAGATGACACACTGGGCATTGTTAAGAAGTTGGCAGACTTGGTAGTTAACTTCACCTGAAACTTTCAGCCCCATAATGACATACTAATTGTAAACAGTGAGGAAAATGTAGAACATTTCCTCAAGATGAAAGTGGAGAAACTTTGAAGGCTTAAAAACACTGAAAAAAATGTTCTAAACAAACAGATGCCAAGCAGTGGGATTTAACTTCAAAAATGTTTTATGCGTTTGACACAAGAGAGTTCTAACAAATGCGCTCATCAAAATGACACATATTTTAAAATACTAGACTATCACAGATGACCTCAATATAAAAATGTAAATGGCCCATGGGTAGATCTGGGTTCTTGTCTTGGCTCTGTCATAAACTTGCTTATGACTGTAGTAAGTCCATTAACCTCTTCCTGTTTGTGAAATAATGAACAGCAATCACCATCTTAGGTACTGCACAGGGGTTTCATAAGGATCAAATTGTATGCTGAGTGCAAAAGACACTTGAGGACATAAATAAATATACAAGTTCATGGGATTATTTTAAACCTGGAGTCTGAATGGAATCAGAGCAAGCCGATAGAACTCAGGATTAGGTCTAAATTTTAGGTTGAACATACTATGGCTTATTGAATTATTTGGAGAGAATATATGTCCACAGATATATACATTAGTCCATTTAATTTCACAATAGACTTACAAAATGGATAATAACACCTTCATTTTACAGATTAGGAAATAGGCTTAAGAAATAAAATAATTTATATGGCAAGTGATGAAACACTTGCCTAGAACATAATAAACATGTAACAAATGGCAATTAGTATTATTGATATTCTTTATCATGTAGTCACTTACTGTATTCATATTAGAGACATCATAGGCTCCTGAGGAGGAGACTGACTCGACGAAAGCCTATTGACTCAGTATAGTTCATAGAGAGGTGAGGTGGTGAACTGAATGCAGAGGTTAAGTTTCTAGAAAATTCAGATCACTTGATCTATTGATTGATTCATTGATTCATTTATGTATTCACTTATTAAATAAACATATATTGATTATGTACTGTGGTTTCAGACAATATGTCAGGAGTTCAATGTTCAGAAATAAATAAGCCTAGGTCCTTAACCTCAATGATCTTATTGTTTAATAAGGAGGTACAGAAATTTAAGACATTTCATGCAAAAATGTATTACAGGTGCTTTGATAGAAATACCAGCTACAATGGAAGACTAAAGATGGACTGGTCAATTCTACTGGGGATGACATGTTGTTAGGCAAGAGTAATAGAGGAGACAATACTTGAGCTGAGTTTTTAAGATAAGTAGATGCTTGTCAGGAAGCATATAGGAAGGGAGAAAGGAAAATCTTAGAGAAGGAGAAGCATGTATCAAAGCCCAGAGATGTGAAATCTCCTTTCTAGTTTGGAAAACCATAAGCATGTCAGCATGGCTTGAGCATACCATAGAAGAGAAAGTGGGGTAGGAAATTAGGCTGCAGAGTTAGGCCAGGATCAGGTGATTAAAGGCCTTGTTCACCATACAAAGGACCTGGACTTCGTTGTAAAAGTAATGAAAAGTTGCTGAAGAGTTTAAAGATGGAGACTAATAGGGTTAGTTTTGGTTTTAGAAAGATCACTCTGGCATCATTGTGGAAGATAGAATGGGGGGCAAGTCTGGAGACAGACTTAGACTTACTGGAAGGCTGCTGAAATAGTCCAGTGAGGCTTGAATCAAGGTGTATTAGTAGATATAGAGACAGGGAAGCAGATAAGAGATATTGCAAGACAAAACTGGAAAACTTGGTCACTCAATGGACTTGAGTGGTAATAGTGATACAGGGATAAAATGAGGAGTGTGAAATTAGAAGGAAGAGGTAAAGGTGACTCAATGGGTATGTTCACTAATATAGACAATGAAGGGGGAAAAGCAAGATACAGGAACAGATAATTCAGTTTTAAGTGTGATGAGTTTGACAGATATTTGGTTAAGTGTGTCTAATAGGAATTTGGATATGTTAATATGATTCTGGGGTACAAAAGAGAGATGTGACCTGATTCTATGAATGCCCAGACCATTGACATATAGAAAATAACAGAAACTATGGGCTAAATGAGGCCATGCAGAGATTACTAGCTTTCTGATACTGATTTCTCTATGCTTCAGTTGTATCATAATATGTAAAATGGGAAAAATAATAGTTCATAGGGTTTTCTAAGGATTAAAAGAATTAATAGTTGTTCTTATAACAGTGCTTAGAATATGGCATTTAGGAAGCAATATAAAAGTTTCTGCTAGACAAACAATGGAAGGCAAGTTCCTTGAGAGCAGGATTTTGACTGTGTTGTTCACTAATTTTCTAGCTGGTACATATTACTGTATATGTTTTTATGAAATTAATGAATAAGTGTTAATTTATTCCTTCTATCTTTTTTAACTTCCATTTTTTTACTCCAAAGAAAGGGCTTTTCTTGGAGAGTTGGTGTAGAATTTGAACCTTTAATTCAACAAAAGGCAAGTTACAAGACTGAATTTTCTTTTTGTTTTCTTTTTTTCCTAAATGGCTCTATTGAGATATAACTCACATACCATACAATTCATCCATTTGAAATGTACAGCCCAATGGTTTTTAGTATATTCATAGACATATGAAACCATCACCACATTCAATTTTAGGACATTTTCATCATCTCAAAAAAACCCTCATACTCTACCTATCCCTATCCCACACTGTAGCTCTGCCTTAGGCAACTGTTAGTCTACTTTCTGTCTCTATAGATTTACCTATTACTGACTTTCGTATGAATGGAATCAAATAATATGTGTACTTCTGTGACTGGCCTCTTTCATATAGCGTAATGTTTTTGAGGTTCATCCAAATTGCAGCATGTATCAGGTACTTCATTCTTTTATGTGGCCAAATAATGTTACATTGTGTTGATATCACACATTTTGTTCATTCATTTGTTTATTGATTGGCATTTGGATTGTTTCTACCTTTTGGATATTATGAATAATGCTGCTATGAACATTTGTGTACAAGTTTTTCTATATATCTTGGATATATACCTAGGAGTAGAATTGCTGGGTAATTCTATGAATAATTATTTAAGAAATTACCAGACTGTTTTTCAAGATGGTTATACCATTTTATCTTCCCACAAACATTGCATAAGGGTTCTTATTTCCCCACATCTACACCAACACATATCATTATCTGCTTTCTTGATTGTATCCATCATAGTGAAATTGTATCTTCACACCAATAGGACTGATTTGATTTGCAATTTTTATTGACTAATGATATAGAACATCTTTTCATGGGCTTTTTATCCATTTTTATATCTTCCTTGGAAAAATGACTTTTCACATTGTTTGCCCATTTAAAAAATTTGATTTTAATTAATTTAATTTTTTCAACTGTTTTATTGAGATGTAAATGATATGCAAGGAATTGTCTATATTTAATGTGCACAATTTGATGGGTTTGGGCATATGTAAACACCTGTGATACCATTACCACAATCAAGTTAATAGATCAATGCAATGAGCATATTCACCATCTCTCCAAGTCTGCTTGTCTCTCTTTGCTTTTGTTTTTTTGTGATGAGAATACTTAACATGAGATCTGCCCTGTTAACAAAGTTTGAAATGTGCAATACTGTATTGTTAACTATAGGTACTCTCTCTTAATAATTTTTGAAATACACAATACAATATTGTTAACTATATAGGCACTATGTTGTACAGCAGATCTCTAGAATTTACTCATCTAGTATAAATGAAACTTTATACTCATTGGCCAACAACTACCCATTTCTCTTTCCCTCCAGCCCCTGGCAATCACTATTGTATTCTCTCCTTCTATGAGTTTGACTTACTAGATATCTCATGTAAGTGGAATCACACAATATTTTTCCTTCTATGACTGACTTATATTTCTTAGCATTGTGCTTTTTATGTTCATTTATGTTTTTGCAAATGGCAGGATTTACTTCCTTTTTAAGGCTGAATAATATTCAACTGTATGAATATGAATATACCACATTTTCATTATCCATTCACCTGTCAGTGGACATTTGGGTGGTTTCTGTAACTAGCTAGTTGTGAATAGTGCTGCAATGAATACAGAAGTGCAGCTATCTCTTTGAGATCCTAAGAAAACAGTTCCATTTACAATAACATAAAGATGAATAAATTTCTTAGGAATAAACTTAATAAAGGAAGTGAAAGAGTTGTACACAGAAAACTATAAAGCATTCATGAAAGAAATCAAAGAAGACACAAATAAATAGATAGATATCCCATGTGTATGGATTGGAAGATTTTTTATTGTTAAAATGCCCGACTACCCAAAGTAGATTCAGTGCTATTCCCATCAAAGTTCCGAAGACATTTTTTACAGAAATACAAAAAAAAAAAAATCCTAAAATTCATATGGAATCATAAAAGACGCAGAATGGCCAAAGTGATCTTGAGAAAAAAAGAACAAAGCTAGAGGCTTCACATTTTCTGATTTCAAAATATATTACAAAGCTACATTAATTAAAACAGTATGGTACAAAAGACAAATATATAGATCAATGGAGCAGAAGGGAGAGACCAAAATTAAACCCACTCATATACAGTCAATTGATATTTAACAAAGGTGCAAGAATATACAATGGAGAAAAGATAGTATCTTCAACAAATGGTACTGAAAAAAACTGGATTTTTATTTGTCGAAGAATGAAATTGGACTCCTCTCTTACACCATACACAAAAATCAACTCAAATTGGATGAAAGACTTAAACGTAAGACCTGAAACTATAAAAGTACTAAATAAAAATATAGGGGGAAAGCTTCTTGACGTCTGCCCTAGGCAGTTCAGGCTGCTATAAAAATGTATCACAGATTGGGTGTCTGGCTATAAACAACAGAAAATTATCTCTCACTGCTCTGTAGGCTGGAAGTTCTGAAATCAAGGTTCCAGTGTAGTCAGGCTCTGGTGAGGGCTCTCTTCTGAGTTACAGACTGCTAACTTCTCATTGTATCCTCGTGTGGAGGAGAACAGAGAGGGGAAACAAGCTCTATGTTGACTCTTAAGAGGACAATAATCCCATTCATGAAGGTTGCACTCTCATGACTTCATTTAACTCTAATTACCTTCCAAAGGCCCCACCTCCTAATACTATCATATTAGGGGTAGGGAGTCAACATATTAATATGAAGGGGCCACAAACATTTAGTTCATAACAACATTGGCTTGGGTAATGATTTTTTGGATATGACACCAAAAGCATAGGCAACAAAAGTGAAAATAGACTAGGGGGACTATATCAAACTAAAAAGCTTCTGCATAGCAAAGAAAAAAACAGAATGAAAAGGCAACCTACAGAATGGGAGATAATATTTGCAAACCAAAATCTGATAAAGGTGTAATATTCAAAATATATAAGGAACTCATACAACTCAATACCAAAAAAAAAAAACCCAAATAAAAAAATTTTAAAAATGGGCAAAGGACTTGAATAGACATTTTTCCAAAGAAGACATACAAATGGGCAACAAGTATATAAAAAGATGTTCAATATCACTATTATCAGGGAAATGCAGTTCAAACCCAAAATGAGATATCACCTCATACTAGTTAGGATGGCTATAATAAAAAACAAGGTAAGTGTTTATGAGGATGTAGAGAAATTGAAACTCTTCTACATTGTTGGTGGGAAGGTGAAATGGTACAGCCACTATGGAAAATTGTATGAAGGTTCCCCAAAAAATTAAAAATAGGACTACCATATGATTCATCCATACCACTTTGCCTGTTTTCTAATTGGGATCTTTTTCTTTTGATTATTGAGCTGTAAGATTTCTTTATATATTCTAGATACAAGCCTGTTATTAGATATATAATTTACGAATATTTTTTCCCATTATGTGAACTGTGTTTGCACTTTTTTGATAGTCTTCTCTTTGGAAAAAAGTTTTTATTTTGATAAAGTTCAATTTATCTATTTTTTGATTGTCATATCAAAGAATCCTTTGCCAAATCCAAGATCCTGAAGATGGATCCATATGTTTTCTACTAAGAGTTTACAAGTTTAGTTCTTTTTTTTTTTTTTTTTTATTTCAGCATAATATG